>VUJU01004435.1:7645-18702 GCA_009835225.1 Aphis craccivora
AAAAAAAAAATGAATAGCTAATGGATTGCTTTGCTTATTCTTCAATAACAGGAATTTTCTATAAAATTTAATAGACCCACTGCAAATATCCTACAAAATAAAAAAATAACACGATTAATAGTAGAGAATAATACTCAATGTGTAAAATAAAATAGTTTTATGTATTCTATAATCTACCAACATGAAAATGAATAGCATATTTTAGTTATAAATAGAGTTTAGATTAACAACAAATAGTATTGGGTACCAATGTAATTAAAACCGTATTATTATATAGAAACATGGCATTTGATGTAATTACATATTAAGATTACGTTTTAATCTATTGTAAATGTTATACCTCACAATAGTAATATAAATGTTATTATATTGCATAGCAGCATAATGGTACTAACGTTACAACTTAGTTAACGATACTAGGATTATAATATTAATTAATAAATACAAAATATCTTTAATAACTGTTATAATTCATAAGATATTCTGTATAAATTCTTGTGTTATATTATTATAAACTTATCAATTATAATTTCTTTTATTAACTATTTTTAGTTAAAAAAAAAATTAAATTAATAATAATATGATATTTAAATAAATTATTATTTAGAAAAAAAATGTAAATGTAACCCGGCGTAATATATAGGCAATAAAGGTACATTATTGTACAGATGATTCGCAGATCTTACATACCAACATAACGTTAAGTATGTTAAATAAAAAACATATAATTATACGTTTAAATTATCAGCTATGTTATTAAATATGATAATTTAAGGAATTAGGCAATCAACAAAAATCCTATTATTAAATATGTATAGATTACAATTACAATTATCAGAATCAATTTTAAAAAATATAATAGTTAAGGCTGTTGAAAGCTGGTCGTTTTTTTCGTCGTTTTATCATGAATTTAGACCAATAAGCAAAAGAAAAATTTACCCAGTAACAAAAGTCCGATTTTAATTTTGAAAACATATTTGAATTTCTTATTCTCTTTTCTAGAAAATGGATTTTAATTTTTTTTTTTTTTTTTTAGTAACTCTATGTTTAGGTGTATTTTTATACTAATATTGACAAAACGGTATAAATAAATAAAACGTGATAATTATTTTTAAGGCGAGATTCTTTCTGATCTGAAACCTTAAGTATTTGCCAATTTGGATTATTTATCAATAGATTAACTTTTAAGATTACACACATACAGGATTCATTTCCGGATCATCTTGAATGGAAAGGTTTCGCAATTTCCTGAAAAACTTTTGGAATATTTCAAAAATGATATATTTTAAATATCACCTAAATCGAATTTCCAATCTATTCGGAAACACTATAATATGAAATTTTTGAAAACATATTTTACTTCCAAAAAAGTTTTTACGATCACAATAACAAAATTAAATTAAAACTAATTTGCATTAAATTTTGTTATTTATCCGTTAGAGTTTAAACTATGTTATATATTGCTAAATATTTTTAAATCATTTTCAGTTTACCATATTTAAATATAATAGTTTTTAAAATTGTTATCTGCTAAACATTATTTATAAAGATAATATACATATCATGAAAATTAAATAATATTATCATTAAATAAATATTCCTGTATCGGTATTTATAGCGCCTATATACGTACGAATATAACGTACTTTTATTATTTATAATAGTGTTAGTAGGTAATCAAAGGAATTTAAGATAATACATAACATATTTTTAACAATCAATAAAGAATAATTAGATAATAAATTAATGGCATTTCAACATTTTATTGAAGTAAGTATATCTGTTTATTAACGTTTTATCGTTAAGAGGATATCGTACCTGCATGTGGTGTCTCCGTCTTACACACGCACAAAATGGACAATTTTTGTTATCCAATTTCAATTGTGTGCTGTTAGTTTTGATATTAGACTAGATTTATCTTAAAAATTTTAAGATAAAATTATTATCTAGAGCCACGTGTAGGCTTTTATTGATATTATAATTATTAAGTAAGCTATGATCATTTTAAAATGTACAGTTTCAAAATGTTCATAACTTACTTAAATATAATAGTATCAATAAAAGCATCCTACGTAAGGCTCTAGATCATAATCTTACCTTTAAATTTGATAATAGACCATTTCATTTTAATATCAAAACTAACAGCACATAATTGAAACTGGCAAACGAAAATTTGCTATGTCGTACACTCGTACCTGTGTAATACGGAGACAACATAATATATGCGGTAACAACGTCCTCTTATCCATCTTTTGTAATTTTGAAGGTAATGACAAGAATAAATATTAAAATTCAACCACTCTAGCTTGTTTGTCACAAATAAATTAACATTTATACGTCATTTTGTACTTACATATAAATATTGAATAATATATATTATTCATATTAAACCATAATTATTAATAGTTTTAAATTTGGTATTAATATGTGCATACAAAAAAATGCAATATGTACCTACTTAATTAAGTAATAAATAAAAAAACAAAGACTAATGAAAACCACCATTCTATTTTATATTTATTGTATTATTTTAAAATTTAAAATGTTTTTAGTTTTAACAATTTTAATGGTATTTTTTTATTATTTATAGTGTATTCTATAAAATGTTATATGACACGAATGGCAAACAACTACAACACCAACAACAGTCAATTGGAGGTAGCTCATCAAAACGCAGTGGAGGCTTAATAAAGCAATTATCTGGTGCTGCAAGTGGAAATCAAAACCCTCAACAACAAAATAGGTTGAGAATGTTATTAAAACGTAGTTCAGAACCATTGATTCAACACAATCATCAACAACAGTATCAATCACGGGTAAGCGCATTCTACTATTTTTCATAAAATTTTCTCGTCATGTTTAGTAAATATTTAGATAAACAAATGTTAACCTCTAGGTATTTTTTTGATGAACAATATTAATTGATTTAAATTTTCATCTTTTGAGAGCTAAAGAATGTAAAGTAATACAGAACGGATGCTTACATTTATAAATACGTCCATAGCAAATTTACAGACTTACAGTTATAAAAACCAATTACTTGATTCACTGGATAAAGAACACAAAAATTAACATAAATTTAAATGATGGGGGTTTAAACTTCAAAGAAATGATTAATTATAGTTATGGCTTATCTTTTCTCTTTTTTTTTTATTTATACATTAATTTATTGTTTAAGACACAATGGTAATAATAACAAAGAAATAAAATCTTTAGTACATTCTTTTTTTTTTTTTTAACAAACATTAGGTACTTTTAAACGAGCATTATTTTTATAAGCGCACTCTCTTCTGAGTTATTTAGTAAAGTATAAAACTACGTAAATATAACAAATCGTAGTCTTCTAGTAGAAAAACTAGGGCTACGTCAGTAAATATTTAATAATGGTTTTATGTATTAGGGCATTATTAATTTTATCCTACAATACATACAATAGGGACCATTGTCACATAGTTCTTGATTTTCCAACTACAATACAGTGTTCCAAATAAATGAATGCTCTATAATATAATGTATATTATATATTTATATATACTTAGTTTGGTATTGTGAAATATCAAATATAAGATATATTTTGTTTGATACACATTTTAAAACTTTAAACGAGTTACTACCACCAAATGTTGACATCATAATGACGGGTCGAATGTATATCTGACAGTTATTGTATAGACATGTATAGTATATATATATTATTGATTCATGATATGTCTTGTGTGACTGTTGATATATAAACCAAAATATAGCAACAGCAAAAATCACCACCGAATAGGAACAGTATTAAGAACAATAGCAAAATGGCGGTTGCCGGATCAAACGCCTCGACATCTTGGTCGAAGTATAAAAGAGGAAGTGCAGTCGGAACTTCGGCGACAGCGATAAGTAATGTTGCGAATGTAACATCGCCGACAGTGATAGTGATCGAAGAATTCGATGCCGACGTGTTCCGGCAGTTAGTAGAATATGTACACACTGGTTGTGTAACATTACAACCACGGACGTTACTAGGTAAGTCAAAATAGATAATAGATAATATTAGACATTTTTGTATGAAAGTAAATTTATTTATATTTTATACGTCATTATGCAACATTTTAGTTTGGAAAAAAAATCATTACTATGCAAAAATGTACTAACAATTGTTTGGGTTCTTGAATTACACATTTATTAAGACTCAATGTAATTTGGAACATTTTGTGGGATAGAGTTCTTCTGAATTACTTTTCACTTTTTTTCATTACTCCTAAAAAACTAATGAACGTTGTTGAAAGTTTTAGTATCATTTAAAAATATATTACTTTATTACCCAATCAACTAATAGTGGTTTCAACATTAAATAATAGTTGGCTTTTATACTTCTTTATTTATTAATAATTTATAACCATTAATACTTTTCTGAATTTTTTTAGTCTCTATTTTAAGTCGATATTAATCAAACCGTAGTATAATTAATAATAAATACTATCAAGTTGAAACGAGCACAGTGTACCGAGGGCTAAGAGGAAAATACAAGAGTTCGTTATATTCACTTGTACACGTCATCATTGATTTTATAAAATCAATGTCATAACTTACTAACACATAGCATTTTCGCTTTATGTGGGCCTAAACTAATGATATAGCTTAAATTATATAATATTAATAAAGCGTTTGTTCGTAATAGAGTTAAATAATTTCGGAAATGATATAGGTACCAGTATACCGTAGTCGTTTACTATAATCTATAACCAAATGTATGATACGTATAAACGTAATTTGAGTGAATTTTAAAACGATTGTATTATATTAATGTATTAAGTTTTATTTTACTGTATTCTTTTCGAAGAAGTGTATTGTATCCGACTTTTTTTTATAATGCATACAATTTTCTGTTAAGTAAAATATATTATTTAAGTCGGTACACCCTAATTATTCAATGTATCGTCGTATCCACTGCAATAGTGTTGTTTTATCAGGCGTTTTGAATGCGGCCGACTGTTACGGACTGGACGAGCTGCGGGCCGCCTGTACGGGTTTCGCCGACACGGGCGGCGGCATCACCGTGGACACAGCTTGTGCGCTGTTGGCGTCCGCTGAACGTTACATCCACTACAAGTGCACTAAATCGCTGGTGCAAAAAGTACGTGGGGGGACGGGTGAGGGGTGAGAGGCTAAACCACTGTTGGCGATTTCGTTTAAAATTCCATAACTGTCTTAATTATTGACAATTTTTATTTTTGTTGTTTTTATTACCGGAAACAATCGACAATTTTTTTACAGGTCCCACTATACCTATCAATGGGTTACCTGGTGTCCAATGATTACCTAATATTATTATAGGGTTGAAACATTTTTAAATTCAAATCATAAAATTAAAAATATTACAAGGATTCTTTATACGTATTTGTAATGACATTTTTTTATTATCTCTTTCATTTTTCTGAAAATAATGTATAACAAATTATTGAACTAAAACCAATCGATAAATTCCATTTTTTTTTTTTTTTATCTCAAAACAAAATAAAAAGGATATAATATACGAGATTATTCACCAAGTATTATGCTCACTTCCATTTTTTTGTTTAATAATGGATTTATTGAAATTATAATTTTTGGAATTTTTAATTATACCTATATAAAGACCGTGTTTTTAAACTATCGAAAGTTTTCGTACTACTAAACGAGAGTCTTTTAAAAATTCAAACTTATTTTTTTTTTAAATAAAAACCCCTTTTTATTTTAAACTATTTAATCTATAATCTTTATGCACGAATAATTATATAGTTATTAAAATATTATACAAAACAAGCATAATAGTCCATAAAAATGATTTTACAAAAAGATAATAGATGTAATATTAGATCTTAAGTATTTATTATACTTTGACTATTTTTTCAAATAATAAATGTTGACAGATTAGAATGAATTAATAAAATATATAAATTACCAGTTGCTGTATCTTCCGAACCCATATAATTAAAATTTTAGTTGTACTTAAAAATTCCAAAAATCAGATTTAAAAATAAACTACATTATTGAGAAAAAAGGCAGGTGTCATGCTTGGTGAATTTTGTGTATATAGTAATCGGGCGTATTTTGTAAAACGTGACATTTTGGTATCTCAAAAAGAGTTGTCGAGACAAATGGCATATAGATGACTTTTTTTTTTTAACAGATACTCCAGTTTTTATGCAAGGGTTGGATGTCTCACAACCATAATATAGTCTATGTGTAATATCAATACAATAAACGATTCGCCTATAGCACAGACAATAAAATTACCTTTTACAATATAGTAACCCAAAATATGTACGCTTATTGCCGATGGTGATTTATCCTCTGGATGTGTTTCGCATACATTTATACGCTTATATGACATATAATATGCTATTATATTATATTTATATGACGACAATACACATTAACCTCTACCCGTCCAACCCACCTGTTATACATGTATATATACGTACCGGTACGGTTGTGCCTAAACACCCTGTGTGCGCGTGTACAATGTTCGTTTGATATTGTGAAACGTAATTACTATCATCACCATCATCATCATAATTAAAAATTATCATCAACAACTTTTGTTGCCCATGTACATTACAATATTAAATTGTTGGTTTAATCAATGGCGCGCTCGCGTAGGTATATGTATGCTATGGCGGGTGCGCGCTAGTTTTATTTTTGACCGTTACACATTACGTTTTTTTTTTTTTTTTTATGTACCTCCCTTTAGTTGTGTTTTGCGTGTGTTGTACATTTATTTGTGTGCGTTTAAACGTGGACATTGCCGCAACTTGTGTGGTGTTTTTTTTAGTTCTTTTATAATTAATATTTAGTTTTATTTTGTGTATGCGTTATAACCCGCATTAGTTGTCAGATGGGTTATTTTTACTCCCAAACAGGTCGCTTAACTTGTAAGTGGTAGGCGTCATAGATCATCGCACATATTATCATCATAAATATCATTATCATAATAATTGTTTTTAACTACTATATACACAACAACATAAATATACTTTCTGTCAAAGATAATAATAATTGAATGTATAGTTGTCAGTTGTGTGAACGCGTGCATTAAAATCTGACAAGTCATTTTATCGACAATGTTGTTTTATATTTTGTTGGTTTATTTGTTTTTCGGTTGTTTACCTGCAATAGCATAAACCGGGGGTTAGCAATGTTTTAATCGATTTTGGAGTACCTACAGTGAATCAATATATTCTCTTTAATTCAACGAAATATCAGTTTAGAAATCAAAATAGCATTATATTAAATACGTACAATACAGTTTTTAAGTGTTTATACAAATATACAATACACAGTGATTTACACAATAAAACGCATCATTATTTACATTTACTATCATTACACATTTAAACTTATAAGTTATACATGTACATAAAAACATTTGAATTCATAATATTATTGTAGGTTTTTGAACGAATGATTTAAATGTATAATGTACATAAAATTCCTGAATAATTTAAAACTATAAGTATATTAAAATACAAACTTCGTAAATATTTTTTTTGCATAAAATATTTCCAACACAATAAAATTGTTTATTTTAAAATTTAAATATAATATACTAAAATGTTTACATAAAATTATTATCACTTTAAAAACGTCTTGTTATTCATACATAAATTGTTTAGTAATAACCGGTAAGTGTAGTATAATATTATATTCTCAGCTTTTAGACAGTAGTCTCTAACAAAAGAAAACTTTATTACTTTATCAACACTTTGAAGGGATGTAAAAAAAAAAAAAGATATAAAAAATATAATATAATTTAACGATAAAACTTACGACCTTAGAGAATTTCACTCGAGTGTCTTAAACCTATATAGTACAAACCCGAGTAAAATTAAATTAAACTAAACATGCCGACTGCCAAAACTATTATATTCAAATTATATTTTCTTAATATAAAAGTTTATAATTGCAAACTAATGTAAAATTTAATCTGACTTTTAAGAGTAGAAATTATTATCAGTCCAGTAGAATTATACATAATATTATATACGTAGTGGTTTCAAATTGTAAAAATGAAAACGCTGTCTTTGACAGAGCTCAGATTTTATATTCTTTCAACAAATATGTATAAATTAAATAAATCTAACGCATAAAAAATTTTTTTAATTGAATTCACATAAATTAATTTAACAACATTTTATTAATACTATAAACATTAAATAATTAATATATATATTATAGGTACATATATTATTGAAACCAAAAAATATATTAATTGTTTTATGGATTGTTTAAGAAGCAGATAGGCTACTAAAACCTAGTGCTGGACACTCATCTCGCTTTCTTCATCTTTGCACAAGTATGATGGTGTGTTAATGTATTGTTATTTATTTATTTAGTCATTTATATAAATTTGGTAAATATTCAACTATAAATAATGATACCTACTCAATAACCTTCCCCCTTTACTAATGTTTCTTTGTACGTGACTGGAGTACCTAACTTAATATTACAATTTAATTTTAAGACTTAAACCTAAAACTGTAGAATTTTTAAAATAATTAATGAATAATATATAGTATCGTTATTTAAATAAATAATTAATTATCTTCAATTTAAGAAATAATAAAAAAAACTGTTATTGTTTTATTTTTTTTCTCAATTTTTCGTTACTTTTCCTTTACTTTCGGAAAACACTATGAAAATCGAATTGATAATTTTATAAACTTAATACATAGCACTTTGATTTATGGAAATCATAAATTTACAAATTAATATAAAATCTGAGTTCTTCTCTTTATAGTAATTTAAAAAATTAGAATTGGTTTGGACAGTATTTAATTATTTATATAGATAAGTAATAAGAAATATCCAAATTTTTAACCTCGAAAGCTTAAGTTTTGTAATAAGTATAAAAAATATGATATGAAAATAGTATTGTCAATGCTAAACAGCATAAAAAATATCTTAGAATAGTGAATTGATGTATAACTGTATATTTGGTCATTAATTTATATAAATGTGGAATTGTGGAATGAAACGAGTATCGTGTTTTACGGCAATGAACACTTTTTATTTTGTTATAAGCTAATATATTGTGTTGATGGATTTTTGTACGTTGTTTTGGTGTTGATTTGCAGAAATGTTTTGATCGTTTTTATTTTATACTGCAATGCTGTAAATAAATAATATTAATTATTAATTTTATTAAAAAAGTTAACTTTGCAAGTTACATATATGTGAAATAATTGAAATAAAATTAATTTGAACGAAATTATAAAATTTCTTAAAAATCTTAAAGGTGCTCGAATTCGTAGACGTGAACGGCGGACGCGTACTCACACTTGGATCATTCACATTATTGCCGCAACACGTGGTCCGACTTATACTATCACGGGACGAGTTACGAGCTGATGAACTGACGAAATTTCAGGTGAATATTATATATTAATGTATTCGTATGGTTTTACCTATTATAGACTATAGTCTATATTTATCTATAAATCAATATCACAATTGGTATTTGCCATTTGGTAATGACAAATATTTACACCTTGATATTATGTGATTATGGGGCCATTAAGTCGATCAATATCAATACGATATTTTATTACTTTTTCGTTAAAGAGAAACGTGTCAAAAAATCAAACTGTCTAGTATCAAGCCATAATACATGTATACACAATATATAAAGCTAATATAGGTATCCTGAAATTATATGCGTGAATACCGATATCGGCGATATCGTAAAATCAAATATAATATGTTGTAGGTATAATATATTATCATTTTAATAGTAATAGACAATAGTATTTAACAATGATACTGCAATATAATGCATGAAGACTACCTATAATTTTCTAATCTTCATGACATAATGTGTACTAAGTGATAAACTGATAAGTATGGCTATTTCTACACCTTTACATCTAATATTACACAATACATTCTTGATGGCGTTGCAGGCTGCATTGATGTGGGCGAAGAAATATGCCGCAGACGCTGCTGACAACAATAATGCCGATTCCGAAGATGCAGATTGGCGTTCTTTGTTTCGAGAACACTTTGCGCCCATCATCCAATACCACAAGATCGCAGCGAGTGTAATTTTAGAAGAAATCATGCCTTTAGGTGTGGTTCCTGACCGGGACCTATTGTCGGCACTTGCTTATCAGGTATTTTCAATAATCAATGTATTTTGATTTCGAAAAAATGGAGATAAAAATATTTGAAAGCTTTTAAAGTGAAATAGGTAGTTCAAAACACTTTTTTTTATTATGAAAATATCGACGAGTGAATATCAAATATTATTGAAGCAATAATAGATTATTTTTTTTTATTATTGTTTATAAACACTTAAAGTTAATACTAAATGTGAATTATGGTTATTTATACTAATAAATCCACTTATTTAAGCTTTAAATGTTTAGGTACATTAATAAAAATAATATTATTTCAATATTAATATTTATACATTGAAAAACCCAAGGGATTATGTATATGTGTGTAGTGTGTACATAATACATATAATACTGCTTTTAGAATTATGATATTAAAATTATAGGTTATTACAACCATTACTATAGGTATTATTATTACTTTGTTAAGCAAACTTTTCGATTTTTAAAACCAACTGAACACTTATTTAAAATTGTATTAATAAAATTAACTGCAGGATTCGATAAAAAATAAATGGAATTTTTTATAATATTTGTTCGCGTTATTCATCATAATTTGAATATATATTTATACATTCGTTTAATAATTAATATTTGTACAAAAGCTTTAAGCATTTTTTTTAATATTCGGTTAGTAGGTATTCGAAAATCAGGTTTCGTAATAAGTAATAACGCTATACTTCTTAGAATATTATCATCCAAAAAAAAAAAATAATAATAATAATAAAATATACCTTCTATATATAGATTTATTATTGTGAAAGTTATGATACCCTTGGAGCATTTACTATAATCATAATAATAATATATCGTCGTTGACACAAAAAAACATCCTATGTGCCAAATGTACGATTTTGATGTTTTGGTATCTCTGGATTTATTAAAAAAAAAATAAGCCATCATTTAATATTATCTCCT
>VUJU01004436.1:0-10244 GCA_009835225.1 Aphis craccivora
ATCATAAATTAACATACACATGGTAGAATTGCATTTTTATCGAAAATGTAACACTCAATAAATATTCAAAAATAATTATATTACCTGAATATTTTTTTATAAAGTAATATAATTATAAAAAATAACAAAATCGAGGAAAAGTACCTATATATATACAGAGAGAATAAAAACTGTTTTACAATTTTACTTTCAGATGATGTTTAAAATGTATAAATAATATTATAAGTATTAATCAATAATACATTTTTTTAAGCCTTCATATTATATTATAAGTTATATATACCCATAAAGATTATAAATATAATATAAGTATACCTTTTCTGGATATCTGATATTTAACTGCAGGGCACCATCATCTGGCCTTGTAATATTTTACACCATCTATAAATGCGATGAGTATAGACATTCGCCTATACCCACTGAAGAATGCTGCACAGCACTATACCTATAGGTATATGTCACTAAATATAAGTAAACCCCGGATATACTATATATATATACTATATAAAAATATAAAAAATTGTGGATTCTTTTTTTATGAATTAATAATAAAGGTACACGAGTGATGGTATATATTTGGCTTGCGCCGCATGGAACCCACCACAACATTCGGTCAAAAGAACAATAATAATACATATAGTTTGTATTTTATAGACAAAATATTTATATATATAAAACAACCCAAAATGCTATACCTATTATATAGGACATACATACGTATAGGTAAACTGCACAATATATATATACAATTGATACTGCAGATATATTGGTGTATACTAAGCCATCTACTTAAAAAAAAAAAAACCCGACATTCCAAAAAGTATATAGGTACCTGCTATATAAAGTTACAATAATATAACGCGTGTAGATAGGTAAAAAATGCGCCCTGCAGTGCTGGTTTAACGGATATTGTTACTACTCCGGTGCCACGATTTAAAATGGCCAAGCGGGTAATTCTATATGGGACCGTTAAACGCACCTATACCTATAGGTATATACGCACAAAATGTATGATATTACATTTTCATATAATATATATAATATTATACATTAACGTAACGTATATACGGTATTATAACGAATTAATGTATAAAAAAAAAAAAAAAAAAAAAGCTGATAGGTAATAATATTATAAAATATTATTATATCGATTAAAAGTAAAACGAGCGCTCTCTATTTTCTTCAGGTGCGATCCCCGACTTTGGGCGGCGGCGTTTAGGTAAAGCTCCGTCTATCACTGAAACATCATACTGTGGCCATGTGGCGCGGTGTGTGGCGCGGTGCGGGTGCAGTTCGAAGTGCAGGCCGGGCCAAACATCTGCTGGTGCGCTGGCGGCGGCGGCGGTGGCAAGACAACCGACCGTGTGTGCGTGTGCCGGCGGCGACGTGACTGATGTGGGAAAAAAACGGCCGACGAAAAAAAACCGTCACTGCGACGGCGGCGGAAAACCCGTCGTCTCGTTGCCGGGCGGGGTCGGGGCGACGGTCGGCGGCGACGGTGGGCCGGCGGCCGATTGGCTGTAGTCTTGGCGACCGTCCGGCGGGTAGGGAGGGGGGTGCGCGACGCGGTGTCGCGGGCGGGGCGCGAGCACGGCGTCGTGGTGGGACGTCGTCCAATGCGCGAGCGCACCGCGCCGACCGCGCCGCACCGCGCCTCGGGCGAACTACACCGACACACCGTAAACGCCGCGCACACGCACGCACTCGCCGGCGCGCGTAAACCGGCCCGGCCCCTCCTCCTTCGGCGCCGCACCACTGAGACGTGTGCGAGTATACGTGTTTTGTGGGTGTGTGCGTCGGTGAACGCGCGCGTGTGTGTGTTTCCGTCGACCGGGACCGTGACAGGGGCCGGCGGGGCACCACACTCTCGCTCGGTCGGTTTAGCGACGGCAGCAGTTTGCCGCGATCAGCCTTGCCCGAATGAACGATGTAATATTATAATATACGCGCGCACACGTCACATCATAACAATAATATTATAATATTGTCGTGTTATAATTTCGTCCGGTACATCTTCGCGCGGGTATATTTGATTAAACCGTAATTTAATATTATTTTAACGGATCCGTCGATCATCGCGTTATACCGCGTCGTCCGCGAGTCGATAATTCGCGAATTCGCCACCGATCGGCATAGATACGTTGCTGCAGTGTTTTGCATCGAGCGAGTATTAGGTCGCCGAGTGCCAGCAATAAAGCGAAGCGACCAGACCGTTACGAAATAATCCGTATATACCTGTGGGTATATATGCCGTACGGTCGCTGTGGACAAATATTATGTACGATTGTCCGCCGTCACCGTCACCGCCGCATTCGCTAGCGCCGCCGTTGTCGCCGTCGTCCCCGCGGTCGCGATCGCCGCTCCGCCGTCGTTTCTGATACATCGTATATAGTGCAGTTTGCAGCGCAAGTGCGACAGACAGACGTGAAGCAACGACTTCTGCACATCATCGCGTAGGTACACTACTACGCGATTAATATTGGTACCGATAAACACAGGTAAAAGTAAAAACGCTAACTATGACAATGCTATCATCGCAAAAACTTTTGTACTCCGACACGGCGACCGCAGCGGCCGCCGCCGCAGCCGCAGCCGCCGCCGCCGTCAACGCGGCGGCCATGTACGGCGGCAACTCGTCGACCACCGGCGGCGGCGGCGGCGGCGGTGGTGGTGGTGGACCGTCGTCGACGCCGTCGCTGTGCTCGCCGCCTCCGCAGTCGCACCACCAGCAGCAACAGCAACAACAGCAACAGCAGCAGCAGCAACAACAGCAACAGCAACAGCAGCTCGTGTTCGGCAGCAGCGCGTCCGCCGCGGCCAACATGCAACAGCAACTGTACGGCGGCATGAACTCCGCCGCCACCGCGGCCGCGGCCATGTACGGTCTGAACGCGTCGGCCGCCGCCGTCGCCGCCGCGGCCGCGGCCGCTGGTGCGGGCGGCGACCCGACCGGTGCCGCGAACGCCGCCGCGCTGCAACGCGTCCGCGCCGACAAGACGTATCGTCGGAACTACACGCACGCCAAACCTCCGTACTCGTACATTTCGCTCATTACGATGGCCATACAAAACTCGCCGGTGAAGATGCTCACGCTCTCGGAAATCTATCAGTTCATCATGGATCTGTTTCCGTTCTACCGGCAAAACCAACAACGGTGGCAAAACTCCATCAGGCACTCGCTGTCGTTCAACGACTGTTTCGTCAAAGTGCCCCGGACCCCCGACAAACCGGGCAAGGGTTCGTTCTGGACGTTGCACCCGGACTCGGGAAACATGTTCGAGAACGGTTGCTACCTCCGACGGCAGAAGCGCTTCAAAGACGACAAAAAAGACGCCTCGTCGATCCGGCAGCACGGCGACGGCGGTGGCGGTCACCACCACCAGCACCACGGAGGCCACAATCACTCGAAGAGCTCGTCGCCCATGCTGCACAGCGGCGGCGGTGGCAGTCAACACCAGCTCAGCGGTCAACATCAACTCAGCGGCGGCCACCATCATCAGCAGCACCACTTGGACATGGTGCTGGACAAAAAACCGTCGTCGTCGGTACCGCCGTCGTCGGCGTCGTCCTCGTCGGTGCTCGCCGCCGCCGCCGACCACCACCACCATTTGCTGCAACTACAACACCACCATAATCAAAAACTAGGCGCCGGTGGCGGCGGGCTCATGTCTTCGGCCGCGGCGGCAGACTTGGGATTCGGCAGTGGCATGCACCATCAACACCAACAGCACCAACAGCAGCAGCAGCACGGCAAACACCATTTGCTGCTGCACCACCACCACACGCACGAGCACCAAAACAGCCATAACAACGGTAATCACCACGACAGTGATCACGATCACGTGCACCACATGCACCATCACTTGCAACAACACGGCGGCGGCGACGACGACTCGTCGTCGTCAATGTTGGTCGGGTCGTTGCTGCAACACCACCAGCACCAGCAACAACAACACCAACAGCAACAGCACCACCAGCAGCAACAGCAACACCATCAGCAGCAGCACAGTCCGGTGGACATTTACGCCGCGGCCGCGGCCGCCGCGCACCACAATCACCAACAGCAACAACAGCACCAGCAGCAGCAGCAGCACCATAGCCACCATCAGCAACTCCAACTGCAACAACACCTCAAGTCTTCGGCAGCGGCGGCCGCAGCCGCTGCCGAATTCGCCGCGTCCAGCCATCCGTTTTCGATTACGCGACTGTTGCCGCCACCGCCGACGGCCTCGGTCGCCGCCGCAGCCGCGTCCGACAAACCGTCGTCGGCCGCTTCCGTGGCCGCGGCCAGCGCGTCGTCCGCGACCGCCGCCTCGGCCGCCGAGAAAATGTACGAAATGGCAGCCGCTTCGCAATACGGCAGCACGACTGGGTATAACGATTACTATCACCCGCACGCGCACCCACATCATCCGCACCACCACGGGCACCCACATCCACACCACCAGCAGGCGTCACTGTATCACGCGGCCGCGGCCGCCGCAGCAGCCGCCGCGGCGGCAGCAGCTTCCGGTGGACCGCAGTCTTCCGGATCGTCCGTGTCCGCCGCCGCCGCCGGATCGTCGTCGCCGTTGTGACATCACCATCACCATCAGCAGCTCCAGCAGCACCACCAGCACCAATACCCGCCACTTGTTTGAAAACGGTTAGTGGTCGGTCGTGCATGATGGGGGCCTGTAGCAACAACGACGGCAGCAGCAATAGTAATAATTTATGCAGCCGCTTTTGATTTTTCTTCGATAATTTTCAAATTTCAGTCGCGCGCGCATGCGTGACCGCGGTATAGGTACGCAACGAATGTGTAATTTTTATTTTGTTTTTTTCTAGTAATCTCTCGAGTACCTTTCTGCCTATAAACTATTATAATTATTATATTATATTATACTCATACCTATGTGTTTGATATTACCGTCATGTTTCGTTTTTAGATTTATTATTATTATTATTATTATTATTATTGCCTATTATTAATTATTATATACGTGTGTATGTACAGTATATAAATTTTATGTTAGTGTGTACGCGTTTAAAAATTACAAAACGACCTTTTATGTTTATCTATGCATATTATAAAATATTAAATTATACAAAATAGTAATGCGCGATACGTGATGCAAAAATTATTGTGCAAGTAGTAACGTTTTTTCCCTCGTATAACCAAATAGGTATGTATGCATATAATATATACTATATTTATATATTTTATACAAATAAAAGTATAAAATATGTGGATATTGTGAATTATATGTATATTTATAATCGTAGTAAGCTGTACTATTGTGAATATATTGGACGCTCACTGCATGCCAGTATATAGGTACGTCGAGCGACTTATACGAACGTTTTAGCCGCGTTATATATTATTACGTGATAATATTAAAATAATTATAAAATTAATAATACCTATATTATAAATGTAATTTGAAAATAAGAGTTTTTTGTATTAATTTTTTTTCTTCGTCGTTGCGTGAGCGGCAACGGCCGTGTAGCCGGGTTTTAAACTACGCCGCCGCCGCCACTGCACTAAACTATAATATTATATACCAATACGCGTACGCACAGCAAACTGTTGTACTTTTAAGTATTTTTTTTATATATATATATATACATATACAACAATATGATAATACAATACCATATATGTACATTGTAAGTATATATTTTGTAATGTGACTTTGTCACATTGCTGTCGTGTCCTAAATATATGCCGTGTACCTATATATTTATTATTTTACCTATATAATATGTATATATTTATATTATGTGTATATTGTATTATAAATATTTATCATGTGTACGGTTTTAAGTAAAATAAATTCAATTCGACAACATATACAACATTTTACCAACGTGATTTTTTACAAATCGTGTAAAATTATTATCATTTCGACGTATGCAGCAGACTGCAGTGTGGGTTTTATACCGCACAAAGTAATATTACCTGTAGGTACAGTATAAATATATTATATACCTATTATAGTATATTATATATTTTACAAATGATATACTTGTATTTTATTAATATAATTATACATGCATTTTGAGTTTTGAGTTGTATATCGAGTCTTGACCAGGAAATTAGTATAATTAATTATACTACACACTTAATTTGTACACATACACGCGTTATACCTATATGAAATATGCAGAACATTGCAGTGTATACGCGTGTATCGGTGTGATATATTATATTATATTATGCAATAATAATATATATATACCTATTATGTATAAGTTATTCGTAATAGGTATAATGACTAAACTTGTAACAGTAGTTTTAGCTTACCTACAACTTACACTATCCTGGGAAACCGAATTTTTTTATACAACTCTACAAAACAAATTGTAAGTATATGAAACTGTCATTAAGTACCTATATGTTTAGTGTTGTTTAGTTAAACACGGCGTCTGCACAACAAATTAGGAAATGCATCATCACGATTCCCATCGCATCATAATATAATATATATATCATTAGACTTATATCACGCTTCATACGTACATATATTATACATGTAGATTATATTATTTTGTAAGAGTAGGTACATAATATTCCTATGATACCTACATAATAATATAATATCTAAATATAAAATTATCTAAAATAAAATAAATAAACGTCAAACTACCACAATATATAGCATCAAATTGTAATTTATATACATTAATACGAATAAAATCTTACATATACTTGTTCTTTAATTATTATACGAATAAACATTACTTTTTTTTAAATGACGATTTCGTTCATATATTGTTGCCATTTAGCGTATAATAGTAGTATTATATTTAGCATGTGTACTAAAAAGCTAGGTATCGACAATATAATTTTCTCATACCACAACAGTTAATCATATTATATAATTTGTATGAACTGCAATATAATAGCTATAGGTATGCTTAGGTATATTATATCAACCGGCAGTCACAACAAAATTATATTTATTATTATTTTTATATTTTTATTAAATTATAATATGCGTATACTATACGATAATGCGCACATTATACACATTCGTTAGATATCATTTATCACAAATCAATGTACAATTTAGCTTCATTAAATTATAATTTGTATAGTAATAGTAACATATATATAATATGATTGTCTTCTGCAACTATAACATATTGGTCATAATATCCATTAATTGAATAATAAATATATTTATAAAGAAAAAACACAAACGATTTTTACAGACATATACAAAATATAATATATAAATGTCAAATAGCTATATATACTAATAAGTGGTTATACTACTATAGTCTATGAATATATATAATTATTGTAAATAAGAATTATAATTTAAAAAATATCAATCATAATTTATAACATGCCTATCTATTACGTAATAAAATAAAAACTAATTAAAAAAAAAGTATTAGTTCACCATATGCCTTTATATTATATAGTATTTACCTATACTTACTATTTTACTAGATAATTTTATACTTTATTTTTCTGACAACTGTTGAACTTTTTTGGTATCTATATACATAATAATCATGATAGTCTAATAATTTGTAAAAAATAATATTATTTTTTAATGAAGTGATCACTAATTCAGTATCAATTAAAAGTAAAACGAATACCTACAATGAAATATTTTTGGCAAGTTATTATATAATATTCCACAAAAATATACCTTTAGTTTTTATATTTTAAATTATTTTAATGGACTTAAAACTTTTTCTTCATATAAGAGACACTTAAAAGTGGATAGCTTAAGCAGGTAATCGAACTTGATAAAATATTTTATTACAACAAGCCATATACCTAAATGCCATACAAAAAGACAATTTAATAAAAATAAAATGTCTAGCATTATTAATATCCAAAATATATATACTTAATGACTATTGAAATTTCATTAAATATTCATTACTATTGCAGGAAAAGTTACAAAACCATTTATTCAGTTTCGATTAAGGTCACTCAATGATATTCCTAATGATGTGTTAAATTGTGCAAACTTTTTTTTATTTTAAATGTAAATTTACTTTCTTGTTCTCCGAAAAAGTTTAATCTCACTTGAAAGGAAAACTAATATATGCATTAACCATCATTACCTATTTATACAAAGTTATTCACCAAGCATACTCTACCATTATCATTTCATTCAATTATACATTTATTTAAATTCTGATTTTTTAAATTGCTAGATACCTGTTATTAGGTATAAAAACTTGAAAAATTGAGAACATTTTTTGTTTATATGTTAACCACTATTGTTGCCTACTCTTTTAAAAAGCTAATTTTTAATATGTTTTATGTATTTACTTGCATATAGGTCTTTTGGATAAATCGAAATATATGAACGAGTAGTCTCTGAGTTGTTTAAGTGTATGGATTTTCAGGATAATAGTCTATATAATAATAATTATAAGTCTAGAAAATATTAAAGCTTTAATATAGGCTATAGGTTAGGTTAAGCATAAGATTTAATTAGATTCGAAAATTATTGTAGCTATACTTAATAGATATAAAAGAGATATTATAAGATATTATGGTATGTATAATGTTAACATTTTATAATATCTTTCTTCAATAATCTTTAGCTAATCTTTCTTCTTTTATTCAATAAAAATTAAATTAATTATAATTTAATTCAATTTAATATAATACATACTACATATTATTATGTTTTAAAAATATCACTATTAAGGAATATATTTATTATTTATATATTATCTTTATTAAACAAAGTTTATAAATCAGATACTATTATACTTGTTTGAATTTCTATCTAGATGCGTCAAAATTTAGAAAACTATACTATAGTTATATAGTATATATAGGGATACAAACTAACTAATAAATACGCATCCTTTAATACGACCTTCATAATATAAATGCCGTACATAATTAAATAATTACCATAACGATTAACGACAACGAGTAATGTAATATGAATCGTCATATAATTAATACTATGTATACCTATATAGCATGCGTGTGGAATATTGATAATATATTATATACCTAACTATATACATCTTTAATTGATAAATACTAATTGTTATCGACTCTCGTCAACGCGCTGCAGGCGGGTTATTGCGGTTTTACACTTTAACGCCAAAACGATAGGTCGATATCTGTCGCTATTTATTTATTTTATTTTTTTACGATGTAGCGTATATAATAAAACAGTACCTATATACGTATTACACAAAACGTACACATAATAGGTACCTACCTACGTGCACAGTAGTTTTTTCCACAGCAGTGTCAATCGAAAACTACCTAACACATTATATACTATTATAGTATAATGGTGAGTATAATATACGATATTTTATAATACGTCACCGCGGTATAGGTATACGGTTATAGACGGATATACAATATGTCTGTATCCGGTCGGTCATCATAATGGGTCCATTGCGTTTTTATTCGCATTCCACGCGGTAACAATAAATCAGGAACACGTCATCATATTGTACTGGCGCATTAAGATGAGATTTTACAGAATTATTATTATTAGATTCGGTATGTACATTTTGCGTAATATCGTTGTATACCTACAATGCAGGGCCGTGTTAACCTAACCTCGTCTTCGGAAGCGTCTCGAAACGAAACGCCAAACACACGGCTGATCTATAATATTATATATAGTGCGGAGACGTGCGCGCGCAACAACAACAATTACAATAGTAATTGGTATATACATATTAATATAATACAGAAACGGAAAGCCATCGCGCCGCCGCCGGTGGCTGTGATTTATTGTAATATATTGTAATGCGCGCCGCCGCTGCCAGCAGTCGATGACGACGGCCGTATACATATATACCTACGCATAGAAAACGGGGCGGCGCGGCGGTCTCTCGGGGGTTCCATCATCATCCGAATCTGTGCGCGCGGGGCCGGGGGAAACGACTACCCTCGCCGACCGACCCATTTTCCAAAGCGGCCGCGGGCCCCGCGGTCGAGTACACAGCCGGCCGGGTAGCTATCCGCGCCCGCCGCCGCTCCGACGATAATAATTAATTCATCACCGTCCCCCGTCCCCGCCGCCGCCCCGCCCCACTGTACACACGCGCGCACACCCATCACCGCGTCCGACGTCAAATACCCCCCCGCCGCAGCGGTGGAACAGATTGGAGAGATCAAAATAATAATACTATACTACTACTACTACTACTACTACGCACCACCGCCGCCGCCGCCGTTTACAGTGTAATATATATATATATATACACGCGTGTATACACATAATAATATACCCGCAGTCGCCGTTTAT
>VUJU01004438.1:0-18677 GCA_009835225.1 Aphis craccivora
CAGTGTGATGTATTTGAAAAATAATTCACTCCGAATATTCATATACCTAATAGCACATCGTCAAACTCAAATATAAGCAGTGGAGTAATTAGGATTTTGTTTTGGGGTGGGGGTTTATAGGTTTGGTCTAAATATTTTTTTTTGGTTTGGTAGCTACGTGACTCTATTTATTTGCACCATGGTGTACACCATATTTAAGAATTATAATAAAGATTTATGACGTATTAGCACCACTCTTCTTGTTTTGTTATTTGGATTTGGTATAGGATTATTAAAATAAAAAAAAATAAAAAATAGGTAATTAGAATATTTATATTTTAAACCATTAAATTATTAAATCAATTATTACATATTATGGTCTCCAATTGTAGGGTAATGCCAAATATTCCAATCTCAACAATATACAAACTGTTCAAAATTAAATCCTACGCTCCATCACTAATGCCATCTTATATCTCTAATTTTACTCTCCACTCAGACTTAATAATGAAAACTATACACGTCACATGAAGAAGCTAAAACGTATTACAAACGTTTATTCAACAAACTGTCTGGTCACTCAAATCCTCTGATATTCGGTCTAGCCACTCACACAATTCCTGGAAACCCTCCACGGCGTTTAAAATGAAACTGGAGCAGAGATCTTTTTAATGAATAACGAAAAAAAAATTGATAATAGCGATCATTGGATGGTTTTTTCCCTTGCCCTATTCATGTTTTTTTAATATAATGTAGCACATATTCTGATTATGCCTTTGGGTTAGGTTAGGTAATTTGTGTTTTTTTTTTCATTTTGTGTCTGCGTACAGTGTAACTTGTCGAAATAATGCTTCAATTTTAAACTTCAGTGATGGTTTCCGATGTCAAAATGAATATCCTTTTCGCAGTATAGAGGTCAAATGTAAGAATTTTCAAGAGTTTTAAAAAATATCGAGAAAACAAATAAAAAGTGACTGAAAAACGGTAATTTTTACGCATAACCATCTTTCGACAAAATCTATTTTTTTTAGTTATATGATCGTAAAAATTAAAATTAATCACTGTATATACTTGAAATTTTCACTACATATGTATATATATGTTTAAACGCTGTTAAATTTTCAAAGAGTTATTTATAGACAACTGAAATTTTAGATTTTTCTAAAGTGTCGATAAAAAAAACTTTAAAATGTAATACATTTCTTCACAAGTTAGTTTTATAGTGATTCAAAAATTAAAAGAATACTAAGTCATAATTTTTTATATTAGTATTTTAAGTTCAAAAATTGACAAAAATTAGTCAAGATCATGAATATTTGCAAATTATTTTGTAATTGAAATTTAAAAAAAAATTTGTATCAGTAGCTTTTTGGATTCATATTAAACACTCCTATGTATAATTATAGTGATCTACACGACACCTAATGAACAGAGAGTGGTACCTACTCAATTGACCACGATTTTTTAAATTTATTTTCATAAAAAAAAAAAAAAAATCAATAAATTTAAATTATTTTCAACTACTATAATGACTGTGAGAATATACAGTAAAATGCTTTTGCTTTAGTTTTTTAACGCAACAATCTATCTTAAAATACATCCTCTTTAACTATTTCATAATCTATATTATACAATATCATGT
This sequence comes from Aphis craccivora, assembly GCA_009835225.1. Lineage (NCBI taxonomy): Eukaryota > Metazoa > Arthropoda > Insecta > Hemiptera > Aphididae > Aphis > Aphis craccivora. The sequence continues at coordinate 1,622 of VUJU01004438.1, forward strand.
TTTTTAAATGTGTTATAGTTTTGTCGTTTGTTCTGATACACAAACATAATATTTAAAAATTGTATTGGTAGGTATACCTTTTTACCGTTATTGCATATGATATTGATTAATTTTTCATCATGTAAAAAACTGAAAAATCATAATGCCTAGTGCATAATATAATAAATTGTATTAACAATGTGAAATTAAACTAGAAAGTTATTAGTTATTTTTACAATAAATAAATCGGATATCATGGATACTTTTGAAATAGATTATTACCTGCAGAATTCAATATGTTACCAAGGTTCAAGATTTTTACGCATCATTTACGATAGCATATCATTGATATTTTATTATTGGATACATAAAATTATAAAATTAACAATTTTTTGTCCTTGAATTACAATTATACGTCATGTAAATACATTTGCTTAATGGTTAAGAATAATTAGAGCGAATATTTTATCGTGTCAATATGTCATGTATACACCATAGATTACGGTTTTATTTGTTTTGATTTATATCGCTGATTCTAATTTGTTTAATATGGCGTGTGTACTGAATAATTTAACATAACTCATGCTTGTTTATTAATTGTCAATAAAATAACGCATACWTTAGTAGCTAATGTATAATACCAGGCTATAGACACTGTGTGATATTGGCCAAATCGGGTGACTTTGGCCTTGAACACGGTCCCCAGGAAGAAGCGACATACGTYATCATTAAATAAATCATATCAATRTTATCACAGAACAATAAATTTTTATAATTTATAATATAATTTTTACAATAAACTAATGTCAAATAACAATAATACAGTATAATGCAACTATTGCAATTTCAAATTTGCCCATTTTTAGTCATATTAGGTGACGTAAGACATGTTACCTGTGGTCAATGGATTATTTCCGTTTTTATAATTTCGTAACAAATAGAGATACACATTACCAACATCTAGTCAAATTACATATTATATATGATATCCTATACGTTTTTTCATCTGATAAAAAAGTGAAACGGTGGAAAAAGGAAAGGTAATCATTTGGCAGAAACCGGCTATGCCTTACAAAGTTTATCAATCTTAATTGATTTTCAGTAATCACATTAATCACAAATTTAAAATAGTAATGATATTTAAGAACTCTTTTTGAGCTTATAGAGTTTAAAGAGTTGCAACAAAATTGTTGGTCTTCAAGTAATATTTCAAATACAAATTATATTAATTCATGTCATTATAACTTGTAATAGTACTTATATTAAAATATTACCTATTTAATATTTATTATTTTTTTCACGTATGTATGTTTTAATCAGCGGCGGTTATACATTATGTTCAAGGGAGAGGCGAAAATAAAGCCAACCCTCCCCCGTGAGCATTTTTTATATAATATTATAGTATATACTGTATACTTATAATATAAAATGTAGGTATATAATATGAATTATAGTTATAGTAATGTTTATATGTTTATAATATTAATAATACACTATAAGACTTATAGTGTACTTAGTATTAAAAAAAAGATATAAATGATGTATCATAAATGTATTGACTTAATTATCTTAAAATAAAATCATATGCCTTTTATTTTGTTTGGTAAAGAGTATATGATAATAATATTATTATCTATGTTATTATTAGAAGATATACTTGTTTTATAAATGCAGAGTAAAAAAATTTTGGGCTCTTAAATTTTATTCCCGGTAACATAAAATACGTCTTTGCTCCCCTGATGTGTATCCACTGATTTCTATACCATGTTAATTAGTGTGTTTATTGCATATTCTAATTACAGTTCATACTCTAAGTAGACAACGGAAAAAAACATGAACTAATATAATATAGGTACTATCAGCGGTTAAAACGTAAAATATGATCAAGATCCCAAGGGGGGGGGGGCGATCCACCTATCGCCCTTCCTTATTACTGCCACTGGTTTTAATTTGTATGTATTTGAGTGGAAGTTTAAGATTAATCTATTTCAATTTTTATCGACGGTCTTAGGCAAATAAGCCAAATTCATACATTATTAATTTTTAAAACTTATTTATAAAAATTACTTTCAAATTTCACTGTTTATTACAACTCCACACTCAACAGTAACTGAGAGTAACACGAGCAGTGCTCGTGGTGCCAAGTCAACGGAGATACCTATAGCGTCGCAGTACGATATATCATAATATTATTAATTACTATTACCATAATATGTTACACCATGGTAAACCAATATTAGAATTTTAAAGCGGGATGACGAATTTTCCAAAATTGTTTTACCAAATACCACTGTCCACTACCGTTTGTGATTTATTGACGATGACAAACTGCGTACTGCTTAGGGTTTCCTAATGACAGTAGGTAATAATATTAATAAATTATTAACACGAAATCGCCGGTTTATAACTTAGAGTAATAATGTACTATACTCTATGGTTTATAAGCAATATCTGTGAAATAATAATAATAATAATAATAATAATGACGTACAATATTATTATAATGCCTCTGTGTGGTGTGTGCTACAACAACGGAGTGCTGTTTCATACGTTTCGCCGTGTGTTGCGTCCACAGATATAATATAGTACAATTAGATAGCCGACTTGACTTTGGTAATTTGGTGTTGAAGCTCGGTAAAATGGCCGACTTTTCTTATAAAAGAGGTACTTGTTTACAAATGTCTTCATTAATAAGATCTTAGACGTAATAATATTATAATATTAATTATGTACCTACTTCAAAACACGATTTAAGATATCTATATCTTACCCCTAGGTACTGTATGGCTTTATGCCTATCTAATCTACTAAAATATATCTTTATACAAAATTATTAATTTGTCAAGAAAAAAATAACATAAATATTTATATTATATTTAATATAGTATTAGATTATTTGAATTTTATATTAATATTTACGTATAATCGAAAAATAGAAAAATAATTTTAACTTGATGGATTATTGTTATATAAACTGCGAAAAGCTAAGTTATTTTAACTACTAATTAAACTGCTTAAGCTTAAAAGTATCTAGGTTAGAAAATAAATACTCGTTTAATTTAAAAAGTTAAAAAAAAATGAACTTTTTAACTAGTTAATGCCCAGCTTTGAGAAATTGTTATTTTATTAAGTTTAGTGTTTAGCATATTAATAATTAATTATCAAAAAACAGTATAATTTACAGTTACAGTTGTAGGTATATTATTTTTTCATTCATCATAGACACGTTATATAAACTTATATCATAGAACTACAGTTCATTTATATAACATTATAATAATATAACGTTTTGAAATTGTTTTCTTATTTCTGTTCACTTTTCATAAAATATGATAAATGATAATGAATAAAATGTAAACAAGTACCTCTTTGATAAGAAAAGTCGGCCATTTTACCGAGCTTCAACATTTTACACTACGGGTATTATAGGAAGTCGGCTATCTAGTTGTATTATATATCTGTGGTTGCGTCAATTCAGACGTAATAAATCATAAGGAGACGGCTGGCAATCGCCCGTATGTTATATTATTATTATGATGTTACGCTTTTTACTACGTTATTATATATTTTATTTTATTACAGGCTATAGTACCATTATACAATACATGTATGTACACTGCAAGTATGCTATAATATTGTGTTATTTATACATGTATATATATTTTATATGCCTATATAGTGTGCCTGCGTTACATCCGTATAAACGCGATTTAACACGTTTTTTTTTTTTTTTTTTAACACTTACAAATCGTTTGTTAGCCATGCCCGTGTTAAATTGAACGCGACTCGAGTGCGCACAGTATAATATACCTATACTGCACAATAATAATATTAATACTATATACTACAACAACTATTACTACAACTAGTACTAATAATAATAATCCATTTTTATATATTTTCACCTTTATAATAACCAAATAAACCGTTCTCCAAATCAAAGAACAACAATATATTAATTTAGTTAGTGCGACCTCTGAGTGGTAGCCTCCCCCCGGATTTAGATGTGCGCTCCACAGGCGTGTATCGTTAGCGCTCAAATCAAATCCGAAACAAATCAAAAATTAATGCAATTTGCATCACGTCTAAATTAATTTTTGTGATTCGCTCTAATTGTTGAGGTTATAATTTGTGCCGCCACGGCATAAGACTATAGATAATCGGGTGTTATATTGTAATCTGCGCAAGCGTGTACAAATAAAAATTGTAATTTGTGCCACTTTAAAATGGTTAATACTATACATATTTTTTTAAAGAGATCAATAAATATTTTAAACATGTAATTTGTGTATGAATAAGTAATATTTTAGTTGATAATAAAATAATTAAACCATCAAAACTTTTACTGTCCATTTTTTTTCGTTGGTCACGTCATGTTAATTTATTCACATGTTTTGTATTTAAAACAAATAAATTTAATTAAAAGTTGTAAAATTAATTTTTCAAATAAAATTATTAGCAGATTTTAAATTAATAATTGAAGTTTAAAGTGTGGTATAGATTACAAAATCAATGTTTAAATTACATGATTTTTTTATTTTTGTTTTGGAGTAGATTACAATATAATCATTTAAATATGTTTAGTGGTGGCGAAAACTGCTAATACTAAAATGTGTGCAAAACACTATTAGTTACAGTGTTCCCATCAGCTATAATTTCAATTAGGGAAAGAGTAAACCTGCAAGAACTGCATTTTTAAGTACCCTCAACAACTTAAGCTATAGTTCTTAATTTTTACATTAGTATTATATTTTAATTGTATTGTGTTTTTCTGTGTTTGATGCAAATATTTTTTTTAATTTATTATTTTGATATTTTTAAAAATATTCTATTTAAAATTTGTTGGATGATTTATTAAATATCTAATTACAAATAATTTTAAAAAGTCAGTTTTAGATGATATTTTTATAGGTACAAAATCATGAAAAATAGTTTTTAAATAATAATAAATAATATATTATATTGGTATAGGTACCTACATATTATTAATATGATGTGATTATTTTTACTTTTTGTTATTATTTAATGTAATATAGTATTATAATTTATAGTATTTATATGTAAACAGGAAAATCAAAAATATATTTTAAAATAAATATTTATATAAATAATGAAATTTAAACATTACTAACAAGAGCTTATTGTACCTATCTAAGTTGCAGACTATCAACAATTTTAGCGCTCCCAGAAATTTAAGTCAATAGTTGTGTCTATGCCTCAGATTTTTTTTTACCAACGCGTAATTGAAAATAAGTATTTTCACGGAAATCGTAAACGAACTTTGGAAAATGTTATGACACTTTAGTAGGTAAGTATTTTAATAACGTTTAAATTGGAAACAGTTATTCGTGTTCGGCAGTTCATAATATATTATGTAGATACAAAACAATTATTATTATTTCGAAGTTGTAACTCGTAATCAAATATCAAACGAAAAACTTCAATTAGTTATAAATTCCTACAACCTACAGAAATTCGGGTAAAATAAATAAACAGGTAACAACTGCTATAGTCCAAAATATATACCGAGTGTTAACTCTTCATAAAGAAAAAAATAATTAAAATTTAATTCTAATTTAAAACGTAGAGATTTTTTTAAGATATAAATTGAGGATATACATTTTATGAGTAATTACTCAGGATAGAATTATGTAATGATGCTTATTATATTGTATTACAATAATATATGACGTATAATTGATTATTGTTATTTTTTAATTTTTTTTTTTTATTGAACAAAAAAAAAAACACTAGTAACAAAGGTTAAGGTTGTTTTTAGATTTTACATCATCGTAGTACATAATATTATTATGTACCATATTAGATATGTAAAATTAACAATCCTATTATATTATACTAATCGTAAATTAAATAAATATGCAATACACACCTACATCATACAATTATACTTGTTAAATTGTATTGTACAAGTCGGTGTTTTTTACGAAGGTTAAAAAACTTGAGATGTTCTTTTCGAAAAAAAGATAAATATTATTTAACACTTATTTTCTAATCTTCTAATCTTTAAAAATAGCTGTAGTCCATAGAACCGTACGAATAATTATCTATTCACCTCTAAAAATTTGCAATGAATAATAAATACCTAATATATAAGTAACACATTATTGCCACCGCAGGATTATGGTGGATATAACTATACCGTGATAACTACGAACCTTATTACACGTAATCCTTGGCAAACAGGAAATGCGTTTCATTGGGCCGGAAATGATTTGGCATACTATAAACTATCTATATTTACTAGAATTTCGTCTCACTATACATAACTTTATGTATAACAGGAATTGACTATTTCTGTACATTATTGGTGCACAACAGCTCAAAAACAATTCGTTCGAAACAGTCGAACGACACGAAGAAAATTAATGGCCAATATAGCTGTGTTTTCCTAAGGCTTATTGACCAACGACGAAGATCACAGTCATCTGATCGCGAATATCATATACGAGTATATGGATCTAAGTATTATTTAAACGTAACTAGTGGAATAGCGCCTTTAAAAATTGTCAACATTGCAAAAATTTGCAAATTACTTTGAAATTCAAAAATATGTAATACAAAGTTCCTCATAAATAGATCACATTGGAACTAAAAAATATTTCAATAAAATTATTATTTTTTAATAGATATTTGATGTTCAATTTTGGATTAAATTTCACATTTTAACGTGAATATAGTGATGTTCATTATTGTGTTATAATTTTAAAACATTATTCGTAAAGACTTAAATCTTTTGCAGATAATTTATGAATCGTACGTTACCCAGTAGCAATATTGTGATGTATTAAAGTGGAGTTGAGGTTCAATGAAATATAATGCAAAAATGTGTCGATAAACACATGCCATTTTTATTTGGTCATATTCTGTATTAGTGTATTATTGTATTATACAAAAACGCTTTAGGGCTTACTCTCTATAATATATTTATTCAAATAAAACAATATTATCATATATAGGTGTAATAGGTGTATAGTACCTATATTTTTTTTAACCTATACACCATAATATATACCTAATATATATATGATACATATTGTAATATAGTCTAGCCATATTATAGTCTGGTTAGTATTTTTGAATAGTTGAAATGCATATTAATATATTATATTTATATATGCACATATATATTATTATCTGTGAACAATGATCGGATATCGTAATTTGTTCTTAAACCTTAACTATTATTTCATAACTTACCTACCAATAAATAAATACCACAACCATCGAATAAACATCAAAACTAAGGTAATATATAATATTATTTATGATACCTATTTGTTGTCTCGTCATATAATTAAAAGACAGTTTTCACAAATAATAATAATATAGTCATTATACACTTTATAATATTGTTTCGTATTGTCCATAATTTATTTTATACAATACACACTGTGTAGTATATACCTCAGACACACAAGAAATTAGCATTGGCCGCCTATTACGCATATAATATTTATAATTATTATCGTATTTGTCATATCGGCGTTTTTCAACCAAGATACAGCTCTACAGTTTGGGAAATTTATCGCAATGATCGCCGAAAACGTGTGTGAATTCGTTATAACTTCGTTACTTATAAATTATTAAATCATAGTATATAATACCTATTTTAAAATAAAATATCATTATCTGACGCGATAAAGCAGCGGCCTTGGTTCTCGGCACGGGAAAACAATTTTTAAAATAAAATAAAACGACTATTGACGATTAATATTATTTTAATACACAGACAGCAATATATATTACAATCTACATATCAACCATACCTGTGGCTATACGGTATACAAATATTATATACGTATTATATAATTGACGTTTGTGGTAAACAGATATTGATATACATATTATAATGTATTAAATTGTGTATAAATGTATTTTATTATCGTAAAAATGATATTATTATCAAAAAAATTGTGAGTTGCGACGAGGTTTCCAGGTGTTGTGACGAAGCCCGCAGCAAACAATGTCGTTTATAAAATGCAATAGAAATGTCACTCGAAATAAAATAAAATAATGTCATATTATAATGCATAATATTATATGCAATGATGTATATAAAAATTTAAAACTATTATTATTTTTACCTACCTATCGTTTATCCGCCTTCGTCGGTTTTTTTACATCGTACTTATGTTTTTGTATTTCTAATAATAATTTAAAATTTTTATCCACGTTCTAGACTCTACAGAAGCAGTCTATAAAGCGTAGAATATGACAAAAAACAATAATATTATTATGGCAGTGACGGACAGTGTCCAGAATCATCAACGAGTATTATATATTATAGCAGATAACACGTAAACTTCTGAATATCGGACACGTTAAACCTTTTAAATTTGAATGAAAATCATAGTTTCAATAAAACGTGTGTGTCATTATTGTATTTATCGTTATGGGTGAAAAATACCTAACGCAATATATAAATATTATTATAATTATTATTATTATAAACTAATGTGTATTGTTCATCATTTAACGAATATATTAGAAATGAAAATCGCTATTCGATTAGACGTAATATTATAATATATGTAACTATAATATAACGTATAATACCCATATTAACCACAGGTGACTATTATATTCCGTCAATATTATTACATTATACTTTCTTTTGCCGTTTATGACTATTTTTATTTGTAAGTGTTTTAATAACATTATACGCCCTGAATTGCAAGCACTTTAAACGTCCGGCGTATGCGTATAATATGCATTTTAAGCACTCTTTTATAATATAGTCATTCGAATAGACACTAAAAATATTCAAAATATGCAGATACCCAAAAAAATATTCGTGTTTATTAAATTGAAACCAGTTTAAAAATGCACAAGACGTATTGAATAATTTAAATAATTAAACTGTGTACATTGAACTTGTATATACGTACATATAACTCGTTGACTCGTTGTTTATAATTTATAATAACGATGACCACCCTTGTGTGATGGAAAAAAAATGGCCGTGCTGCAAAGTCTGTGTAGAGGCCATCGGTATGTAACGACACTGAAGCTCACTGACTTGTAAAATTTTATTTTAGAAAAACGCATGAAATTAAAGGCAATGAACTCGGGCGTGTATAATACGTAGGTATACCTTAAACTACAAAAAACATAATATACGGTTTAATCGCTATATAGGCACTGTCCACCGTAGTAGATAATAACAATGCGGGTTTTTAAAATAAAAAGTCTATTCATATCAAAATGATACATTATTATTGACTTTGTACTTCGCATAGTAATCACTAATTATCATGAACAGTGCTGTGAATATATAACTCGTCATAATAGGAATCATAAAATATGAATGCGTAAAGCATTCAAAAATAGGTTCATGTTAAAAATGTACAAAAAAAAAAAAAAATTCAAAATAGGCGAAATTATGCAAAGTTAAATTAATAAAATTAATTCACTTCATCCTAAAAAAAAAAATACCTTGAATATCAAATTTATTTTTTGTATATCTAAAAAGTAAGAAGAATTTTAGAAGTATACCTCACAATGAAAATTTCATTTAGTATTTTTATCGATACAGCAAAATTAACAGTGTGGTCTGTGATCTGGCACGTGTCTTATAACTTATACTGGCGAATATAGGTAATTATAATATGTAAAAATTATCAGCCATCGCCCATCGTACAAAAGATTGTACGTATCGAACTTAACAAAATATTATAATTTTTAAACTTAAAATCGTGACTGCCGTCAAAACGTTTAGTTTAAATAATTATTCCAAGTACTAACTGGTCCATATTAACTTCAATTCGTGATACACGTTGAGTCGAAAACGTTGATTATTTTTTAAATTGTCGAATCTTTAACAGAGACTTTGAAAAAACTAAGAACTTTTAATGAAATAGTTTATCACAATCATAGATCTGAAATAATAGATATTTTAGAGAAGAATAAAATATTATTAAAAATCTATCGATGAACATAAGTACAATTAATAGTACCTAATTCTTAGATTAGTATTATAATAGGCAATAACTGATATAAATATAAAATAATGCCGTATAGATATTATAATAATAATGATTGCTATGAAAATTATTTGCAAACAGCCAAAATAATATTATTTTTTGTTTTTATCATATTCTACTGCAACAATGTGTCACTAATCACAATAGGATGAACATAGTATATGGGCATCTTTTGATTTTCTTTTTCAATCATAATTTTCTAATCACAAATTATAAAGACTGATATATCGAAAAATGAAAACGATTGTTTTATGTTGGGTGAAAAATGGTTGACGATCAGGCTTGTCGAGTTTTACCGATAACAGACAACGCGATATGGACATCACAAAATTATGTTGTAAAATTGTAATAATATACATTATGCGTTACATAATAGTTTGATATACAGCCGTCATTCGAACCTTGGTATTTCGAAATTCTCAGTATCGCGCGAATTTGAAAAAATTATGACATAACACTTGAATGGTTTTGATATCTCAACATTTTTTAATAATTCAAAATTCTTTCCCCTCCTTTCTTTCGACTTCAAGTAACCGAGAATTGACTGTGTAGTCAGTTTGCTAAGTAAATAGTAATAATAAATAAATAGTAACAATGAAATATATTACATAGTGGCCAGTAATCGAAAATTGTGTATTTTGTCCGATCAAATATAAATGCTGACATTGAATAACATCGATATAAAATGAAGCACTAAAAATGTATTTATTTTTATATTTTTTAAACTGATTAACGAATATAGTGGTTATTTATATGGTATGTGCTGTCTCGCCAACTATCGTGATTGTATTAGTACATAAATCGTAATGTTATTCGCTTCAAGGAAAGTACGTATAAGTATAAATACTTAGGTATATCTATTACTTTATTTTATTATTATATTATACACACGTTTATCTGCTAATGAGCTAATGTCTTAAGACGTGTTCAAAAGTAATCGTGCGATGTAAATAGTAACGTCTCGCAACGTTTATCCGCAGACTTTTAAATTTTACAACATATTATTATTTAGTAACTGCAACGAAACGCCAAATAATACACGTGCCAGTATAATATGCTACTCCTTTGGGGGATAAAAACAAATTTTACTGTCTGATTTGTTTTTCCTTTAAACATCAAAGAAAATTATAAGACATTATTTAAATTAGTTCTTAGTTTTACGGTATAACTCGACGAAGCATAAAAAATAAACCGAACGAATACAAATTAATAATTAATAATAATAGAACAAAATATTATGGCAATTAACTCGAGAGTATAATACCTTAACAAATATTAAGTTTTATTTTTTATTTTAAAATCTAATTAATATTAATGTATTTGTGAACTTTTGATTATTTTTGTGGTTATATGATGTTGATGTACAATTTATTAAGAAAATAAATTGAGCCAAGTTTATGTATAAATACATTGTACTACCTTTATTACTATATAATAGTTATATTATATCTATATAATAATAGAGAGGGCATTGACCATCATTGCAATATTGAATCTAAAGACTCACTTTAAAAAAAAAGTACATTATTAAATAATGTAGACAAATTTTGTCTACCAACGGTTAGCTGCGGTCGTCAGACGTTTCTGTACAAAACTTGCTTTACATGCGTCTTTATTATAATAACCGTATATGCTTATTTTATATAGGTACTAAATTGAAGTTCATTATTCACACTTGAGTGTACTTGAGAACTATAAAACATTATAATATGACATATGTGTACTAAAAATACACTTTAATAATACATAAAATAATATGATATTGTATAATATTATCATCATAATTATTGTATCGCCTGTAAAACAATAATTATATACATTTTGAAATTTTAGTTATGTGAATTCGTCAATAATAGGTAATATATATTTGGTATACCACAAATTATTATAATATTGGAAATTTTATTACATACACTTAGTGGACGCGACACGTACTGTGGTTAATGGTTATAGATAATGACATTAAAACACATCAATCGACAACGATAGTATATATTTTTTTATTTATAATGGATAATAAATCATAGATTTACGAAGACGCTATAGTTATTCTATCATTTTAAACGTTAGTCATTAGTGCATACATTTTGTATAGATGCGAAATATCCAAAACTATACATCAATTGACTTATTTTATATTTATTCACTGTTCTCACCTATTTTGTTTTACACTAAACGAATTGTATATTTTTGTGTTCGACGAAAATTATTATTATATCTGATATAGATGCATATTACTTTATACTTTTTTTTTTCATGTCAATAATTAAACATAACTGAATATAGTTGGTTTCGTTGATTTTTTTTTCACTTTATATCAAATTATGAATTTACTTAATATTCAACTTTGACAAGCCAATTAAAATATATTCTTTTAAAAAAATTGATTAAAAATTGAACACTTTCCGAGTTATAAAATGATGTACTTGCTAAAAGCTACCTATTATAAAGTATTAAAAGTTAACATTACACATACATAATATGTTAAGTGATATACGAGTACTTGATAATAGATTATGTGATATTTTTGGTAAATATTATTTTCAATCTAAACCAAATTTTAAAAACGCAATTATAAAAAGGTATGCAAGTGTGGATACCGTTTTGCTGTACATTAGATGACAAGTGAGTAACTATTATGGGCTCGTTAAATTTAAATTGTATGATGTATCTTATTGAGTACGGTCTTAAGGATGATCTCTCAGCCTATATCACTAAATATTTTTCGACTTTTCGTGATATATAAATTTTTTTTTTTTTTTGATGTATAGCTTTTAAAGTCATTTATTTTACTTTAGTATTACAGTAAATTGATATAATTTTTGCTTTGATAATGTGCCTACATACCATTTAACTATATTATAAAAAAATATTTTAACTCGAAATTTAATAGGTACTATCTTTCTATAAACACTCTCAAAACAGTAAAAATAGATTCATAGTAGGTATAAATAGATAGGTAATAAAATTATCATAAAATATGTTAAAACTGTCATTTCGTATAGTAAAATTCATAATAGTATTAAAATAATAGAATATACATAAACATTATAAGTTCTCATAAATAATGCTTTTAAATTATAAGAAAATAATTAGTACCATTATATGTATAACAAAATTTATTTATTATTAACAAAATTCGTCAAGATTCCAATATATAAAAAAAAATTGGACCTTCGCATTTTTAATATATATTCTTTATAGATAGGTAGGTATAAGAACTACTTTCTGAGTCCTATTATAAATAATTCAAATTCAGTCAAAATATTTTAGTAAAAAATAACATCAATATTGGGTAAACGTTTCAACTATCTAAGGATATTTGTTCTCGTTACAAAAAAAAAAAAAAAAAATCGATTTTTTCAAAAATGTAATTTACGTAAAAATTCTCGTTTTTCTTTATTTTTTTAAAAGTACCTTTGTACTTTGAATTTCTTGAAATTTTTATAATCGAAATGTTTTTCGACTACGTATCGTGTACATAATAAAAACCATATATATATCAATGTAAAATCAACACATTTACCTCTCCGTTCAGAAATTAAAATAATAAAATATATATTATGTTATATATGTAAAACTAGTAAAATCAACTATTTTAAAAAATAGGTGCTGAACAGAGTAATATTGGTTTATCGTCGAATTTAAATTAAATACTTCCATAACGTGGATTTATCTAAAAACGGGGTAGGTACGCTTTATATAGCTCCGCGTTCTCTGTTTTATTTTATGTTTTATTATCACTGATAACTCGTTGTTCATGTTATAATCATAATAAACAATTAACTTGGTAATACAACGTAATTATTATTAAAACACAATTTAATGCACACACATTTCTGGTTAAATCTGTTTTGCTAATATGTATATACATAGTGTATAGTATATTGTAGTCACAATAATTTACATAAATGACGTAGTTTACGTAAATGACAAATATTTCCTATACAATTATAATATGTAGTAAATTCTATCAAAATAAAAATATGTTTTTTTTTTTGTTAACATCGCCGCCATTAACATTAAACGTATACATAGTGTGTATACACTCCGAAGTGCACATGCGGTTATTCTCAACTACAAAACGTTTCTTATCGTGTACCGAATTGAACAAAAAAATGCCAAAATACAGATGGACACATGGCTGTATTTCTATATTATATTATTATGGCTATCTTAACCCAACCACACACACAATGAGTTATCTAATATGACTGTAATTTGAGGCTCCAGTCACAAGCCCCATAAGATCCATAATTACTATTTAACGAGCTGTCGCGAGCTGTGTCATATGTTGTATTTTCCGTTTGGAACGCCTGCACTAGTGGATTTTAAAAAATAGCCACGCCTACCTATCGTATGTATATTATATGCGATAAAACGCAAAAAAATATAATCCCTATATTATATTATTCGATCGATTTAACCGCATTTTAACCGAATATATATTTTATTGCGCTCGGCGAACTAGATCGGCACGGTATTATAGCTCTATAACAAAACGAATAACGAACAATATTATATTATAATACGTTTTAATTATTCGTAAAATGTGTGACGTGATAAACTACAAAGTGTACAATGTTTTATAAATGACAACTACCATAATTTATATGGTTCTATATGATTTTTATTTTTATTTAATCTTCATATAATATAACTATACTAATATTATTAGTTTCAAAAATTAGATATTAGCGAACAGGCACATATTTGAACAATACAAAATATTATAAATTGCTTACAATATAGTTTTATTAAGTTCTAATATTATTATCTGTATACTATAGGTATATGTTTAAAACGATATCTTAGCGTTTCGTTAGACGAAAGGTATTTACGACATCAATAATATTATGCTAGACTACACTTCCACACGAATGGTTTCACAGTTGGATATATCATTTGATACACGATAAGATAAAACAAATCGAAAGCTGCAATTTGATATATTTACAACGATAAAATAAAAATTAGAAAATTAAATAAGCGCTCTGCTGTAGATAGGATGTCGGATTGGGGTCATTATTATAATATGTCTGTAAATTAGAATTCAATTATAGGTTCATACTAAAAACAACTATTCTGAGTAAAGGCGAATTAGCGAATCAGCCTATATTATTAAGTATACAATATTATATATGATATATTTATACTGCTATAAACGAATTTATTTTATTATCAGAAGAGGTACCTGAGGCAAATTTTAATGAATTTTTATTTAAAAATGTCATCCTGTGTGTAAAATACGAGTACCTACCTACATATTATTATATTCAGGGTGATTCTTTTATTGTTAAACACTTATTACTTCAAAAATGATTATTAATTTTTCGATAACTTAGTTATAATATAATTTACTACAATTGCAAAAAAAAAACAATTTCATTATTTTTTATAATAACCATTAATATAATTTGTAAGCCTTTTATTTAGTAGATACATTACATACTTACTATATTAATATTTTGCTTTCTTCCAATCCTTACTATACGTATTAGCATATACTTTTTTTTTGTTGAATGAAAATATATTCTGATGACTTATTACAGTATTAATAGTATATTATACACTATATATTATTCTATTATTTTGTTATTGGTGAGCACATTTCATTTTAGAAAATTGTAGGTACATTTATACAAAAAAACAACGATTTTTCTTCAAACAATTTTGATGATTGTACGCCTTAGTTAAAAAAAATTCTATCGTATAGGAAATTGATACTTTTACCATTTTTTTGAATTATATAATACTATAATTATATTGTTATTCACGCCGTTCTATAGTATCCATTATATTGACTTTTAACTAATAATAGTTAATTTAAGTAAAATTTCAATATTAGAACGTGCAGTGTCATGTTGATTGTTATTTTAAATTTTTCTGAGCCGACTAGTCGCGTTGTTATTGGATTTTTAGATTTTCCTATTGAATACTGACATATTCATATCAATTTAAAATTGAGGACGGACTTGTAAGTATTTAAAAAAAAAAAAAAAATACTAAACACGGATGTCGTTGATCACGTATTTCTATAACTGTGAGAGCAACAAATCAAATGTATTTAAGAATTTAGAAATCGTCAGTGGCTCAGTGCACGGGGTATATTGGTAGCCAAAAACTATGATGTAAATACAATCAATATCACCATTCTAAACGAAATTCCAGGCGACACGACAACTTACCAGTCCATCGAAACCGTAATGAATCAAGACGATTTCTGTAATTTTGTGGTAGATTTAGGAAAACTTCCTAACTCATTGGTGTTTGCTGTTATTTTACAGAAATGTATTGGCAATGTGATAGTGTTGATTCATCAATCGCCATGGAAACAAATAACAAATAATAATAATGATAACAACACATTCAGGGATAATAATCTTCTCTTTGCGCTTATTATTATTATTTATTATAACTAATAGCAACCAAACTAAAATATCAAATAACTAAAATTTCCATCGTGAATCTCAAAATGTCTGAGTAATTTCCGGGGTTGGGCCTATCATTTTCTAAAGTAGCCTATGTCCTTTCTCAGTATTTAAACTATCTATGTACCAAATTGCATTAAAATCGGTTCAGTATAGTTTCAGAGCTTATTCAATACAAACTAACAATTAAATCTTTCCTCTTTATAATATTAGTGTAGATCTATGCTTATTATTTCATTATATTGCTTATAAATCTAAATTATTCTAGGTAATTGTATTATTCCAGCTAATAATGAATACATTTAATAAATGCATCCGATATTAATATACAAATATTTTTATATATTTAATGATATAATAGATATTGGGTATTATTTTTATTTACAAAATATTAATTGTTTGCAATCTTTAATATTCAAATTGCGTAAGATTGGTTGTATGTATTTAACATTTTAACATAAAACGTCTTATACTCCTATTTTTACTTTTTAATTTACATATATTATGATAATCCTATACTAAAAATGGTCTTTTAAAATTACTTTAAATTAATTCAAGTTGGCAGTGAAAGGTTATAAATTATAATATAATCCTTACAATCATCGGCACTCGGTGCAAAAATCTCTCTAAAAATATCTTATA
>VUJU01004440.1:0-18661 GCA_009835225.1 Aphis craccivora
AGTTTTATCAATATAAAATACCGTATTGAAAAGGTACCGTAGCAACTACACGATGCACGGTGAATGGTTGATGGGTTATTTATATTATGCTAGAATGGACAAAATAATATTTTTCAAACTGTGTTTAGTTAATTATTTTTTTTTTAATTAAGTTAAAAATTAAATTAATTGTCATTTTAAACATATTAATTAAGATAAAAAATACCATCAAGTTAACTTAAACTAATAAATTAAGTAAATTAAAAAAGAAATATTTATGAAAACTAGGATAACTATTATCCATGTTTATGTCAAACAAAAGATAAATACGCAGTACCAATTTGCACATAAATAAAATATAATAGTTATAAAATAAAAGTTTATAAATAACCGATCGCGGCAACAGACCGACAAGTACTAAGTAGTGAAAATAAATATTAAATAATAATAATAATATTGTAGTAGTGAAATGAGCGCGGAAAAATAAATTGAAACGACAAAAATTCACGATACCTATTTATATTAAGAGGACGGAGGACGCCACACCCGCATGTGTTCACTGTTCAGTGTTGTCTTCGCTCTACAAACGTACAACAATAAATTTTAAATTTACATCAATAGAATCCATTTTATTCATAATTTAAAGGTAAGAGATTTTAAAGATTATTATTTCAATCATCTTGTGGGCTTTTAAACTTTGGCCACACTGAGTAATATGATGTACGCCGTAACGCATGTTAATTTTGACGTCCTCCATAGAATTTTATTGATATTTATATACATTGTACGCTTTTGTGTGTTATTTTCTATTACGTGATATTTAAACTCTGTGTATGTAGTTATAAATCTATATTCTATATATTTTTATAGGTGTTTTATTTTACGACTGTGATCCCCAAAAATCTTATACAATTATGAGTGTTCCATAATACTAAAAAGGTTAAGATCCATTGCAACTGCAAGTTGTACACGCATTAAAATATGTATGTAAAACTATAAATAATATATTTTTTTTTAACTAGAAGTGCCCAGAGTTGTAAAAATATTAAATTGCATTTTCATTTTATTTTATTATAATAAGATAATTTAAAATAAATTCTATACTGTAATACTTGAAACATATTATAATGTATAATATATAAATTTATATAGAGTTTATGTAGATGTATTTAGGTTCATATATAAATCTATAGTTTTTAGGTACTTATAAATTTATAATTCAATAATTATAAAATATGTACATCATTCTTATTTAAGCCCTCTGTTACATTATTGAATTATTCTATTTATAATCAATGATTGTACATGAACAATGTGCATGAATGATAAGATAAAATAATACAAGTATTGAGAAATGACAGAATGAAGATACGTCCCAATATTAAATGCTATATACCTATTTTGTAATATTTTGCTTATAAGTTAAAATAATAAAATCTGAAATATCAATATAATAATATGTTAACTTAAGAAATGTATAACATAATTGTATTAGAATGACTAAAGTCTAAAATTAATATTTATAATAATATACTATACTCGTATACACATTGCACATGGTACATTATAGTGTGTCAGTGTAAATAAAGTCAATTTGAAATGGTCATTAGATTTATTCGTATGTTATTAGATTTAGGGACTAGATTCTAGACCACAGTCCATAAATAACTTTTAAATTTTTCATTGAAATTTGAATTAAAATTGAATACAACTCGAAGATGCTTTGAGATTTGTATGATTAAGTACAGAATTCTGAAACTGAAGACTATTGAACAAAAAGTATTTATATTGCACAGGTATCTCTAATGCTCAAAAATAACCACGCGAATTATAATTATTATTAAAATCGACAGATCGAACTATTTAAAAGTTAGGCGCTATTACGAAAACACACAAACGTATGTTCGGTAACAATGTAGAACGGTAGGAAATAGTTCCGCCGTAAGTAAACTGTTAAATGCGTTCTAATATTACAATATCTAGGTGCTTACTGCTTACGATAATATACCTTGTTGAAATTAAAACGTGTTGGTTTTATATATAATTAAGTACCTACCGTATAGTAGAACGTACCTGTTTACAACAACCTATTAACCCACCTACCTGTTTTTCCAGACGATTTATGCCAAAGACGACGAACCGCGTGCTCGAACGGACGTGCTGCGCTTTCCGGTGTGCAACGTCGAAACGTCGGATACGCATCACTGCAGCAGTCCGGGTTGAACGCTGTCGTCGTGCCTAATGCTCATTGTTGGCGATAGTTAAAAGTCATCTCGTGTGACAACGTAAATAATAACGTATTGTCGTCAATGGCCAAACAGTGTACCGCCTTTTGTACACGAAAGTCGACAGTCCGCTCTAATATTTAGGAGAGACCGGCTACGAACAAACACAAGAAACCGACAAGACGTTAAACATCATCATACGGTTCATAAACATAAAATAACAATTAATAATATTTGACGTAGATATTATAACAACACGACAGCTGTGCATAAAACGGGTAACGATATTTTATAGATACCTCTCCTATACTACGAATACTACTATATAATTATTATATTAATCAGCGCGTAGTGTCCGCGTCTCAACTTCCGAGCGTGTACGTGCAGCACTCGACACTGCGCGTCGTCGGCGATTACCGTTTTCACGGTACGACCTAGCGCGCGATTACGTTGTTTTATTGTTGGCAAGCCGCAGATAAGTCGTTCGTCATCCGTTCCCATGCGACCATGCCTGCACGGCTGCATGCAGGTGTGCGGCATTTTGCCACTACGCATTTTTTGACAATATGGACTTGGCCCTCCCCACACACCGCCACTCAGTGAGGTATACATTTACAAAAAAAAAACTCTAAATTTTATTATTAAAAAAAAAAAAAAAAAAACACACACATTTTAAGCCTTGTAACTCAAAAATAATATAATCATTACTTATATACTTAATGTGTGATGTGTAATTTATAAATCCATTTTTATTATATAATTTTTTTTATCTATTTTTGTTGTTTATACACGTACTTACATAATTTTTTACTCATTAAATAAATAAATTTTATCGTGCTCGCAAATGTAAAATTATTATATGTTTTTATTATATTTTATTACTATATTTAGAAGACGAAAAAACGGATGCACATTTTTACCTGACTTAGAATTTAAGGGCAGTTTATTGACCGTATCACTATATTATATCCGAAGACCCGGAGCACTATAATCGTAGAAAATATCATAATCATTAAAACCGGTACAGTCCCTGCTAAAAGTGTAATTAATAGTTATACAGAGTTGTATTACACGAACACGAACGAACGATGACAGTCAATATACCAGCGGGCGAGTGGTGTGACAACTGACAAGTGTTATTATAGCTGTTACTTGTTACGCATACCCACGTATTTTCTCTTTTTAGGTATTGTTTGTATTTTAGCGCATGCATTATTTTTTATAGAATAATACTGTACCGACGCCCTAGTAAAGAAGGTATTGTTTATATCACCGTCCGTGGACAACGTCATGTATATTTGTACAGTCACATATGCTGGTTTAGCTGTTAACGTATACGTAATAATAATATGCATAATCGGCATTCGACTGATAAGGCGCTGTTAATTATACTACAATAGTAGTTATGCTCATCATTATTATAGTGCATATTGCACATTATAGAACATGAGTGTACTCGTATTATAATTATTAACTGTTTTCTTTAAAATAATAACGCGTTATATTATAACATAATATACAGTCAAATATAATATAATTCACTTGTTGTGTAGTCACGTGTGTCGACTGTTGGGAAAATATTGATTAAATATTTTAAATGTGTATTACTAGGTATAAGTTCAACAATTATAAGGTTAATAATTTTGACCAATTTAATGTTAACATACCATAAGAAGTTTAAATCACTCAATTATTATAATTTAATGTAGGTACCATCACATTTTTAAATGTTAATATCCAAAAGTTGTAGCATTATTTTGTGTTATTTCCTTGTAACAACGACACAACGTTGTTTATAATGTACATATTACAGATTTAGATTTTTCTGATAAATTTGAATAATACATCACATTATAAAATACAGTTTAAATTTGAAATGTTAGTATAGCCATACATTATATCGGCAATCCTTTGAAACTCCCTGTTAATTTTTGAAATTCAAAACATTCATCGTAGATATTGATCTATTGGACTTTGTATTTTACATTTTTTCCAGTGCTCAAGTTATACATTACTTCATTAGAATAAATCTCTAATACGTATTATGTACAATATAATATATACTTATACCTATATTATAATTTCAAGGAAATACCAAAGTCAGGAATACCAAAAATGTAAATAATAGTAGGTAGGTACTACAAGGATAATAATATGAATAGTTTAGGAATTCCAATATCAGCTGATACGATATAGATTATAGATTATAGATCGTTAGTTTGACAATTTATCCAATTCAAATCGTAATAACTTGAGTAATTGTAGTGTATATTTTGAGCACTATACACGGTTTGTAGATTAAAAATTAACGCACCTTACAGTCTTACACACCTGTTTAAACAACGTCAACATAGCACAGCTATTTTAACATAACCCTGAAAACAAACATTTTTAGTTTTTACTGTACGTCATTCAATAGAACCACTCCTATATGTAACGACTAAATGAATTTATGAAATTTAGTTTTAATATAAATGATATAATGGAAGTATAGGTGAATGATGATAGTTTCTCATGTACGTCGACATACAACAAACATCGTACCTAGTGGATGTGGTCAAAATAGTCTTTATGCGGTTATTCACCGGTGATTGTTGATACTTAAAATTAATGTTCGTCCTTTAGTAAATGTTGACCACAGTTGAAGCACGATGTTTATTATATAATATATTTTCGATATTATTAGACGTTATTGGTCTACAACAATATTTTGGAATTTTTAATCTGTATTTTAGACGTATGTTCGGCTGGTTTTTAATCAAATCGCACATTCGCAGCTTGATATACTGCAATACGATTTTATAAAGTTTGATTACTGGACATACCTTCGTGGTTTTGTTAATATCGATACGTATACTAAGCTTATATTGGAACTGTGTATTTTAATAGTGATATTTCAAATGTTGAATTAGTTTTAAGCTAAATTTAAAAATAAAAATATAAAAGATATTTTTATCAAAAGTTTAGTGAACTTTTAATTTAAAAAATAGAAGATAATTATTTTTATTTGAGCACTAACACATATGATAAATATATATGTAATAGGTATGTGTACTATGAAGTAATAAGTTTTAACGAAAAAAAATAAACAGAAAAATATTATTTTATTAATATAATACAATTATAAGAGGTAATTTATAATATCGAAGTAAAACTAATTAGATCAACATGTATTTACCTATATTTTATGTATTTAGGTGTTCGCTTTCAGCACTCGTTGCTACGACATACAATAATATTGCTAGTAAATGACAAAATTGAATAGTTTAGTCTATAAAAACTACAATAAATTATTAACTACCAATGTATGTGTAAGTATGAAAAGGTTGACAAGTGAGATTTAACTAGGTACCTACGTTAGTGATTGAGATGTTTGTTTTGAATTTCGTGCCTAGGTATGTTTTTTGTTATAAAATATGTTTATTTTATTTATACATTTAGCGAAATTAATATTATTATAATTTATAGCATTTATGGACTACCTAGTTATAATAAAATCAACCACAGCTTAAACATTAATTTTAATGTTGATAGAATCTAATTTTTAACTTTTCTTCTACTTCCTCTTCTAGTGCAAAAGTAATTAATATTAGTTTAATTGTGATGTGCAACAAGTTTTGATAATTATTAATTAACATCCCACAATTTGTGGTAAGCAACGTAGTTTACAAAGTCCATGTTATAAAACAATTGTATCCTTGTATTGGTTATTTATATAGATTATAGTTATATTACTATATAATGTTAAAAATGCCCTATATTATTTAGTTTTAAATAAAAATAAATTGAAAAAAAATAATAAAAAAATTAAGTTATGTACAAGTCATTCTTTATAGCTACAAACTGTGTTTGTCTTAAATTTTGTATAAATATTTCTATTAAAATGTTTCCAGTCAACTCTAAATGTATAAAAGTAGATATAAATGGAAACAAAGTATCCATGAAAATGTGTCTGTTTGAATAATAAAAGTGTTTTATGGTTCGACAATAATTTCGACTGCCTTTTTTTAACATTTAATTACAATATGGAAACTTTTTAAAGTTTTTATTAAGTTAAATACCTACAATATTGTTTTGTGTTACTGGATGTATTATAATATTATTATGTTTTTAATACTCTTTATACAAATCATTACACTTGTAAAAAGATTATTGGTGTAAGACGGTGTAACATAGTTTACGGAAAAATCATATAGTTTAAAATTTAGAAAAATAGATTATGTAGCACACATAATATTATTAAGTACCAAAATAATTAATCGTCATAATTGTTGACATTAATTTATTATTTTTAATTTACCTACCTACTACCTACTATACGTAATTATGTTATTTAATCTGTTTTGATTTCTTTTCACCGGATAGGTATTAAATCAATTCTATTTAAAAAAAATGTATTTCTTGCCATTATAATATGATGAACCACTTTAGATTTTATAAAGTCCTAGGTTGATAATTCAATTATGTTTTTGTAAGTTCTAAAGGCAATAATCTTGTGTCAGAAACTTATAATCATCTGGCATTAAGCATTAAAGTATTTTGTACTTATATTAGCGAAAAGTATTAGTAATTATTATTATTAAAAAAAAACAAATTACGAATAATTAACGGTTCCGTATAAATTGTAGAGCTCGGTTTATTAACCGAATGAATGTCACATTGAATATTTATATATATTAATATTGATAATATAATATATTAATTATAAAATTATAAAATACTACCTATAAACAATTTTTGAAACAAAGTGAACTATCGTACTAACCAGAAACAAGAAAACTCTTTAACATTAGACATTTTAAATCGTTTCATCCAAAAATGTCGTATCCATTTCGCGTTCTGATCCGTTTCGTGAGATGGATAGAAATTTTATCCAGTTCGTGAAACGGAACTTATTTTTTAACAGATCGCGTAATTACACAATGTGAATAATTTTTCACGAAATGGACACGGATTTTTAATTATATGGAACTTGTTCCGTAATCAGTACATACAAATGACGAAACCAGTGGCGGTTATAAGGGGGGTGATAGGTGGTTCGCCCCCCCTCGGGCTCTCCCTTGATCATATTTTACGTTTTAATCGGGGATAGTACTTATATATATATAAATACTATTTATAATAATGCTCTGGGGGTTCCCCATTTTCGCCCTCCCCTTAAAGATCATGTATAACCGCCACTGGACGAAACTAATACGTGAATGATTTTTATTAATAGAAACAATTTGTCGTAATATCCTGTGGTAATAATTATGTCATTCTAGTAAACTTTAGGTAATATAATATGTTGTAAATTATCAATAAAAAAAAAAAAAAAAAAACATGAAAAATAATAATAATTATAATAATTATGGCATCCTATTAAAGTTTAGGTGATGTATGTTGTAGATTATCAATATACAAAAAAAAAAAAAATATGAAAAATAATAATAATGGTATTCTAGTGAACTTTAGATAATGTATATTATAATAATAATTAATATCGTTCTTTTAAAAATAAATCTTGTATAACATTTTTAACTTTTAAGACTCAGGTGTTAAAAATTTTATAATGTTTAGTTATAAAGTAATTTATAGGTATTAGATTTTCGTGGTTATTACGTATTTTGTGAAAGTGAACTTTATACGCTTATAAAACAAATAATACGTGAATGATTTTTATTAATAGAAAAAAATTGTTGTAATAACCTGTGATACCTTATCGATGTACTGTGTATGTTCAACACTCATGTGGATATTAGGCGATAGTAATAATTACTTATCTGATATCGATGTCACTAAATCGTGTAACATTTTACTGAAGTGTACAGTCTTATGAAATACTCGTAAAACGTATTTATTGCAATAAGTAGTAAAAGATATTATTAAATTTAAATTAAAATGTTCGATGAAAAAGTTGATTTTTTTTAAAAGCTCGACATTTTTTACACTGATAAACCATGTAAAAAACCCCATTCAATGAATGAAGTTGAAACAATAATTCAAAATATAATCCATGCTAAAAAAACAGGTTTGTAAAAAGTCGAAACAATAATATTTTTTCACTTAATAGATAATAACTATAATTTAAATTAATTATAAATATTTAGAAATAAAAAAACAAGGCGAGAATACTATCTTTTGGAGAAGTTTGATGTCCTTTCCATAGCTGAAAAGCATTACTTAAATTGAAAAATGAAGATAATCAAGAAATAAAGTAAGTAAATATTCCGGTTTTTCGATTTTTGTTAGTTTTTCTTTTAATTATAAACCAGATAAAATAATTTTTATACAAATTATTACATAGGTGACTTATCGTTATTCATTTCAAACTTATGTCTCATACTATATACTATATAGTATATACTATTCAGGGTGTAACAGATATAACTGACTTTAAGAATAACTTTTGTTCTTATTAATATTTTTTTTTGTTTAATATTAAGAGACACTTTCACTACACGTACAATATAAAACAGTTGGTAAGTGGGTACTACTCTGCTGTACATTAGGTGCCGTATGGATCATTATTATATATTATAGGAGTATTAAATTTGAATCCAATGATAGGTATCATTGTATACGAAAAACGATTCTGAACGGAGGTGATTTGTCAGCTTAGGATATAATTTCCAGTGGTTAGTGAAAAAGGTGGTTTATGTTTTAATGGCCTGAATACACCAACATTTAAGTTCTTTTATAATTTATGTAAGTTAAACTTATTAGAAATCTCGTATTAAATTTTCAACTCTTAGCTACTTATACAAAAATGTTTATGAATTATACCTACAAAATAATTTGGAAATATTCATGATTTTGACAAATTTTTGTCAATATTTGAACTTCAAATGATAATAAAATAAAATTATAATTTTTTAATCACTATGAGAATAACTTATGAAGAACTTTGCATTAAATTTTTAAGTATTTTGATAGGGCAAAAAAAATTTTATCGACACTTCAAAAATTGAAAATATCAGTTGTCTATAAATAGCTCAAAAAAATGCAAAATATTTTGAAAACTAAATCACGCAAAGAAAACGCCAATCTAAATAACTGGTAAAAATTTCAAGTATCTACGACTTATACTTTTTGAATAATAACAAATATTTAAAATTGTTTGAGGATAAATAGTTATCGTTAGGCTATTCGTAAAAATTTAAAATTCAAACGCACTTAAAATTTTTCCTATAATGATGCTACGAGTTTTCTCTATAGCTATTTGAAGCAAAACTCATGGAAAACTTAGTGTTGTATTTTTAATCCTTAGTTATAAACACAAATAATTTTATGATTTTTCAACTTCAATATTATTAATTATAAATTTTTGAAAATTTAACTGTATTTAGATAACACTGACATAAACATTTGGTAAAAATTTCAAGTATTTACAGTGATTTTTTTTTAAATTAAAACCATATAAAAAATCGATTTGGTCGAAAACTGGTTTTACCTAAAATTCCCGTTTTTCCTTATTTTTTGTTTGGTTTTTCCCGGCGCTTTTGAAAACTATTGGGAAATTCAAAAAATGACCTGTTCAATGCACCAACTAGATTTATTTTGCTATCGGAAACCACCCCCAAGTTTGAAATTGAAGCTTTATTTCGACACGTTCTCGTGTACACAGACACAAAAAACACAACATTGTAAAATCAATACATTCATCTAAAAATTTTTTTATTTTTTAATAGTAAAAATAAAAAAATTAAATTTGATTACATTTTTATTGGAAAAATTTAAAATAGCCAATTTGTAAATTTAGTTAAAAGAAAAATTTTGATGGTAAAAATATTTATCTAAATTAATTAGGTAGTTTATTTTTTAGAATTTTTTAAAACATCAATATTTTTTTGCATTACCTAGTTAATTTCTTTCAAAATATTATTTTATCTGAAATGAGTATATTTCTTAACTATATAATTTTCACAAATGTTGTACGTTTAATTAGCATCATTTTTTTTTTTTTTTGTTTTTAGTCAGTTGTTTCTAATACAACGTGTATTCTAGAATATATGACTATAATTTACATATTTTTATACATATTTGTCTTTAATTATTATTATTTTTTGTTTTTTTATTAATTTTAAATTATATTTATAATTTATTTTGATTTTTAATACAATAATACTTTTAACTCATGTTTCATGGTATATACCTACTATATTCTATAGCCATAAATTACATATTTTTATGCATATTTGTTCCTAGTTATTATTATTATTTTTTGTTTTTTTCATATGTACATTTAAGGTATATTATTATATTTTATATTTTTTTATTTGGTATTGTTAAGGTATTATGTACCGTATAAAGAAATGTATGGTAGATTAAAAGATTTTCATATCCGAACAGGACATGGGGTAATATGAAGCTTCGCATGGCTTTAATTAATAAATACGCGATTCCAAGACCAGCAATAGAAGTTTTCCTGTCAACTTGCTTATCATGCAACAGTAAAAAACCAGTAAACTGTAAATTAGTCATCAAACCCATAATAAGTAAAGATTTTAATGAAAGGGGGCAAGTTGATTAAGTGGATTTTCAATCAAATCCTGATGGTAAATTTAGATGGATTTTAAATAATTATCAAGACCACAGTACAAAGTTTTTATCCTTGCGACCTCTGGAATCCAAAAGAGCAATTGAAGTAGCAAGAAATTTACTTTCATTATTTCTCACTTTTGGGGCTCCAAAAATCTTGCAAAGTGATAACGGTCGAGAATTTGTCTTTTATATAATTACAGAGCTCAAAACTCTGTGACCTGGCTGTGTTATAGTGCATGGTCGACCCAGATATCCCCAAAGCCAAGGTAGTATAAAACGAAGTAACCAAGACATCGAAAATATGTTGAGAGCATGGAATAACAATTCAAAAAAATGATCCATTGGCTTTCCAAACAAGTCCGAGTTATATGATACCTAATAATGTTTTTTATATTTATTTAAAATACCTACCTAAGATTTTAAATAAACTATTTAATTTTTATTTTTTAATGTGTATTTATACGTTATACCTTTGAGTTATCTATTATTACGATTTGGAAATTGATCAAATATGATTGATCGAGTTTACCGACAAAAAAGTACTAAAAACTTAGGAAATAATATCACTATTTTCATTTACACATGACATTCATAATGTTTATTTATCCTGGGATTTTATAAAAGTAGAATATCAAAATAATTATGTTTATATATCCTTTTTAGTTAATGGTAATTATTATGGTTTTTTTCTGTTTGTACCTGTTAGTGTTTACAATAATAATATTAATAGCGTTAGTGTACTAGGGCTGAGACTAGATTATTGCTGTTCTAATTAAATAATAATTATATTTTGTTATCTAATGGATATTAGTGGGTTTCTTTATTTAAAGTAATTGTTTTTTAATTAACACACATTTTAGAATTTGTACTTATTTATTTCAAATTAAAAAAACTGTATTGATATGATTTTGTTTGTACAGGCCTTATCATAGATTTAATTAAATCATAAGTATACATTTAAAAAATTGTATTTTTAAATTTAATATTGACCATATTACAAATAAATATATTTCAAATTTAAATAATAAGTAAGTATATAAAATTAGAACTCATTGTAGTAAAATATAGTATTTTAATTTTTAAGACCATAAATTATATACATAAATAGTTATCTTTTTTTTATTAATAATTCTAACAGTTGTGTATACGATTAAAATATATTATATAGGCAAGCACATGGAAAGCACATGACATATTTTTACAGTGCTATAGTAAAGTAACTTATCACTAAACATGAAAATTATTCGTGATAGTACATCATTTTAATTCGATTTAAATAAGTATAAAACTAAATGAATTAGTAAACAATGATATTCATGTACCCTTAATTTTTGTAATTTGTATGTGTACTTAATAAACGTATTTGTCCTTTCCCAAATACCTATATAAATATATAATTTTAATAGAAACTATTCTTGCACTGTTGAAATAAAACGTATCATAAAACTAAATATAGGTACGCTTAAATGATGGTTTTGTATAGTAATTCAGGTACAATACGAATTTAATGTTTCAATTTTTCTTTTCCTTCTTTTTGGGTACGGTCTTTTTGAATAATTTTTTATAGATAGTTTTGAGCACAAAGTAAATTAGATACAATACAGAAAAAATGATTAGCGCGATAAAACCGAAGACATCAACTAAGTAGTACTTCCACCAAGGCATTCCAACGGCTGCGGTCCTCAGGTGTTTCGCCCCTTTGTGTCTTATTACGTACTCTGTCCAGTAGACGGCAGTTTCCGTTGCGTTCAATGGCCTGTCTTTGAACCGTTTTGATAGTTTTTTCGCATTTATAGCATAACTGGAAAAAAACATGTGCAATATTATTGTATATTATATTATATTAAAACAATCAACTACAATATTTGTTTATATTATATACAATTACCTAATTTAATATAATTTTATAGTTGTAAGTATCATTTAAACAAGTCCTGGCAAGTTAACTAATTATTTTAACTCGTTAAAAGTTATAAGTCAATTTGAAAGAAAGTAACTTAACTTAGTTAAAATTAAGTTACTTTTCTTTTTTCATGTAAAATTGATTATCATATCTTTTTCTTAATGTTTAACAAATAACATAATATAATAGAAGTCTTACTATTTTTTTTTAAAAAAAAGTGTGTAATTGTATTAATAACAATATAATCGTTAAGTTGGAAGTTACTTATGAAAATAAAAGTAACTTGTTAAGTAACCTAGTCAAAAGCAACTTAACTTTAACTTTTTAACTCGTTAATGCCGAGCCTTGTATTTAAACATTTCTTTGTTTAAACAAATAATTTTTAAAATGTGTCAAATGAAAAAAGTTAACATTAATAGGATGATTTCAATTTAAAAAAATCAAGTGATATGCAATATTTTCTATTTAAAAACAAATTAAAATGGATAATGTTACGGAAAAGTGGTAAAATTATTACACAATAATTGTTGTGTTCGCAATCTCACCTGTCATTGTTAACTATTTCCATAATAGCATCGTATAGAATATCCTTGGTCAACGTTTCATAGTCCAATATAATACCTGAACCCTGTTCTACCAGTTTTAATATATTTCTTGGTTGATCGAAGAAAAATGGTATTCCAATGATTGGTACGCTCGAGTGTACAGCTTCGAGTACCCCTAACAGTCCACCATGGGTCATAAACATACGAACTTTTGGATGACCTAAAATTAAAAGTCTGTATTTAATTATATTAATTATAATAAGCAACGAACAAATATACAGCAAATATACAAAGTAATTTACCAAGAAATAGGCAAGCATAATCCTATTTTTTACGTAAATTTAGTCACTTTTTAAAGCTTTAAAATATAATATTTTATACTATTTCTTTACAAAAAATAAGTATGCTATTGCCTATTAGTATAAATATGGATTAATATGATACTAGTTGAACTATAGTTAAAATTTTATTTTATTTTTTTGATTTGTTCCCCAAATAACATTCAGGATTTTTTCCCTTATACATTTTTTACGTAACTATATGAACTGTTAAAAATGATTTTAAATTATTAAACTTGATATAGGTATTAAAGATAATAAATTGTATGTGATAATAGGTTATTGATATGTGGGTTAAGATGTTTAAAACACTATATAGTAATTTATATTAATATATTAGCATTTTATAATTTATAAAAATTAATCGAACCTATAGTAAATATTATTATATCTATTTTATTTTTTATGAAAAATTATTAGTTATCATTAATACATTAAGTTAAATAAATCGTCAAAAAAAAAGTTATAAATAAAGAAGGTTATCATTTGAAAAATAAAATAAGTTTTGTTTCAAAGAACACTTCTTAACTGATATTAAATTACCTACTACATGTCTAAAAAATATAAACTTTAAGTACCTATACTAAATAATTCATTAGAATTTCAATAGATACATTATTATAGAATAAAAAATGAGTGAGTATGTTTGGAGAACCACTCTGTATAATTAATATAAATAGTGTATTTGAAAATTTGAAAATTTTCATGTGTGTAATTATATTTAAATATGTAATATCTTCAATATTAATTGTATTACGTATATATATCAATATAATTAACTTATTACATACTCAAAATATCTCTTTGAGGCATCCAATTGCTTATATACACGTTATCAGGTTTGTCTTTCATTTCTGCTTCATATTTCCACAAGACTCTGATAGGTAATTTTGCAAACACTTCTTTAAACATTTGCAATACACTTGGCGGTAGTGTAGATATGCGAATCAGAGAACCAAATGTGAAAAACATAACTCCATTTGGCGAGTCATCGATAAATTTCAATATGTCCTATTTACAAAAATAATAGAAATTATAGTACTCACAAAAGAGTTTTACATTGTTAACAAGATCCAATAAATGTAATGAGTAAAAGTTTTAATACAAAATTACAATCACAAGTTAATGTGACACGTATACAATATACATATTATTTTATAGTTTCACGTACTATACTATATAAACATACATACGTACAATGGGCGTATTATTCATATAATGAATAACTAATTATTTATATTGTTTTAAAAACAATTAAAAATTACGAGTATTTAGTATCTATTTTTTTAAATTATAGCCTACGATATGGCATTTCTTATATTCTGTCTGGTTTTTTTTTTTAAAATTAATTATTATATTTTTAGGACCACGTTTAATTTAAAATTAAAATGTATACATATGTATACATTTAATATTTAGTATTGTATTTTACCTTTGGTAAAGGTCTAGGGGGCTTAACATGTATTCCACCAATTTCCACCATGTTGGGAACAAGGGGACGTGGACCATCTAAAGAAAAGTGTCCGTTGACAAACACCATGGAAGTGTTGTAAATTATTTCGTTGATGTGAGGTACGTCTGGTCCAAAGTTCTCTTTCAACAGTTCATTTGCTGGCCACTCACTGTGATATTTCCACGCTAATTTAAAGTATATATAGTAAAAAGTGTTGATCATTCGTTCTTTAAAGTTCATCTTTCCAGCTGCTCTTGTTACGATCGTTGGTATGTAGGAAGGGTTGTCTGGACCACCCACTCGGTCGTAGCTCCAAGGCAGATGTGAGCTGGACATGATGGATAATAGGGGTGCCTTGAAATGGTATGCAAAGCCAACATCGCAATCAGCTCCAAATATTTCTGTGAAAACCTAAGAACAAAAATATAATTATCATCATCGTTGTTTTAGCTTGAATAAGTCAGCTGGACTTTGAAGTAAACAATTTATGAAATCTTTAATCTTTATGGATAAGATATGAAACCTGAATAAAAGTAGTTCATACCGGACCTAAAACAAAATAGGTAGTGATATTTTTTTGTATGTTATTTCAGATTTGGATGAAATTATACGTATTCTACTGATATAAATAGGTAATAAATATTTAATATATATTTAAATATTATAAATGTCAATTATTTTTTGTTATAAATCAAAAACATTATTGGTGGGAACTTTTAAGTATATTATTATGAATTTTACTACATGCAATGACATTTTCGAAATGTTTTGATCAATTTCAAGATGTTATTATGTATTTATACCGCTATGAACCTTAACTCTTTTTTAACAGGAAAAACGGGACAACATCAGAGTGGAAAACAATAAAACAGCACTGACCGCGTCGAACTTGATGTCGCTGTGGAGCAACGCTTGCACCTGTGGCAGCTTTTGGTGTTTCCGACAAATGGTCATCTGATGGTCGGCGATGAACCATTGGTTGGCGAACACGCTGGCCAGGTACTTGAGCACCAAATCGATGCCCACCGTGTTCATCGCGGGCGGAAACGTAGCCGACACGTCGATGTCCGTGTAGTTGGCCACCGGCGTTTTCTGCGGGAACGACGTGATCACCGTCACGTTGTGACCGCGCGCCGCCAGGGCCTTCATCACGCTCTCGTACACCACCCAATGGCTGCGGCCGTTGATGGGGAACACGCCGAGGATATTGGCTCCGTCGGCGACGGACAGCGCGCCCACCAGGGCCACCAGGAGCAGCCTGACGCAATTCATCTGCGCAAGGACAACAAGTAAACTGTATTAAATATTGTGCGTGAAAATACGCTGAGCAGACCAAAGCCTAAGACCTAAGAGGTGGGTGTAGGAAAGAAAAACACCGGCGGACTAGGCACCGCGTGTAACCGTCCATTCGAGTCTTATCTGTATTTTAGTGTTATTGACATTATACTCGTACACGTCAAAAAAGTGTTGAGCCGTAAACGTATTAGAGGTTTTTTTTTGTGATAGTTTATTAAATTTTTACTCAAATAAATAAATCGCTATCAAGTATCAGTTGAAACAGTACAGCTCCCGTCATCCCACTTGTACACATGCCCGTTAATTGACGGTGAACAGTGTTACTATTATACAAGTACTCGTGTGGTACATTTTAAGACTTATGACCGTGCCTTACGTTTAAAATATAAAAATAATACATCGAGAAAAGTTAAATGAAATTCAAACGGAGGAAAATTATATGCGAAATAGTCTATAAGCGTGCCTATTCTCAATTTTAAGATGGACGGCAACGTTTTTTTTAGAAATCTTATCAGATATTTTTAGTAAAACATGAAGTATTGTCATAACTGTTTAAAGGTTTTTAATTTTATTTGCATTAACAGAATTTCACCAACTCATACTACTCATTCGTTTATCTCAAAATGACTTTTAAAAATAATAGCTCAATTCCTTTGTATTTAGTAACAACTGAAATATCCAATTTTTCAGTGTGTCAGGGCTAAAACTAAACTCGTTTCATTGAACTGTTGTCACACCGCTAAACTTCATTGACTTCTGGTAAGTTCTATACCGAAAAAACTGTCAACACTTTATAGGAAATCTGAACATGTATAATATGTTTCAAAATAATGAATTTATATCGGCACATTGGTTTTTAAATACACACATTTATTTTGTGCGAAAATAGAAATAATATAAACGTTTGAAACCAATATTTTTGTTATTGACGATATATGCAATA
The DNA here is from genome assembly GCA_009835225.1 of Aphis craccivora. Classification (NCBI taxonomy): domain Eukaryota; kingdom Metazoa; phylum Arthropoda; class Insecta; order Hemiptera; family Aphididae; genus Aphis; species Aphis craccivora. The sequence goes on from VUJU01004440.1 coordinate 17,206, forward strand.
AGACTTAGGTTAGGTTTGGACATGAAAATTAAGAAGTGTATTAATGTGGGAAGATGAGTACTCTCCATTAATCTCTATGACCATTTACTACTATACTTTGCTATCTTTGCACTATCACACCGGATATAAAACGTGTTTTTTTGACATTCAAACATGTAATTATATTTTGATTTGGAGTTACCTTGCATTTTAATAAATGTATTATTATTTATTATAATTATAAATTTAAGTTACATATTTGCGACACTAAAAAATGCGTCCTGCTAATGAAGGTATTATGTATAAAAATTAATTATTTCAGACAATTATTTTAGCGTGAACGACAAAAACATATGTTTTCTTATTTCTATTGTTTAATACTGTGACACTGTGACAGTAATACAGTATAATTTTACTACATATTAACTGTTGTATCCATTATTACTATAATAATCATAATTATGTAATATTATATCATATTAAACAATCATTCGTGAATCCCGAATGGTATATTTTTAAAATACGATTTGCTTATCAAAGATTTAACTAGGAAATTGATAATTTTGACTTTATTAAAACATAATTACATTACCTTTGGCATTAGCTATTTGTAATACAAATAATGCAATATACTTAATAATATGTGCTTGTGTATTAGAATACATTTGTTTACTATAACAAATATTGTGTTCTTAGTTATTAAGTCAGTATTTCTATTTTTAAAATGATTGGTATATTATGTAACATTTTAAACGATTTCGATTAAAATTTAAAGTATTCAAACTACGAAACTGTTTTTACTATAATAAATGTAATTTCAAATAATATGGTATTGGTAAATTCATATAATTTTCAGAAAACTAATTAAAATTGATTTACAAACATATCCTACTGTACCAATGAGTTTGTACATAAATTGATTTTGTTAACAAAACTCGCTAGTTCATAATTATTAGGTACCTACTAGACATTAGTAGTTGACTTGAAATAAATAACCAATCGTATTATAGTAAAACATATTATTTATGTGATGATATAAATTAATATTATATATTATTTTTTTTAACTTGTTACTGCATTCAAACAGAATGTATGTTTGAATAATAATATAATAAACTTATATATTGTTTTAAATAAATTTTCTGAATTTAAATCGACTATTATATTCGTATGTTTATAATAATTTGGATTAATTAAGATGAATTCTCTATAATGTAAAAAAAGCTTTGCAAGTGGGTACCGCTCTGCTGTACATTAGGTGCAGTGTGGAACATTATTATATATTATATGATACATGAGTGTTAAATATGAATCCAATGATAGTTATCATTTTATATGAAAAACGATTCTGAACGAAGATGATTTGTCAGCCTAGGATATAATTTCCAATGGTTGGTGAAAAAGGTGGTTTATGTTTTAATGGCCTGAATACACCAAAATTTAAGTTCTTTTATAATTATTGTAAGCTAAACTTATG
>VUJU01004441.1:0-18651 GCA_009835225.1 Aphis craccivora
TTTTTTTTTTAAGTGGGCGGTAGTGATAAAAAGTTTGGGAACCACTGTACTAGTCAATATAGGTTCATTTTTTCATAATTTAGAAAAAGTACATAATTTTTATTATATACAATATGTTACTGAACTTCGATCAAAAATACCATTGATAAAACCAAGCTGGTAAATGAATTAAATATTTGCATTATTTTACTTACATTGATAGGGATATCATTATTAGTAGTAGTAGTAGAAATTGTTTGGACTACACAAAATCCTCTTTTCACTTTTCCAAAAACAACATTCTTACCATCCAAATGTGAACATGGAGCAGTTGTGATAAAAAACTGGGAGTTATTAGTATTTTTTTGACCTGTGTTTGCCATACTCAAGACTCCAGGTTCTTCATGCTAGAATAATTAAATTTATATATTATATAAAAAGAAAAATATTTTATTACAACATAGAAAATATTAATAAGGATTATTTTATTATTAAGGATTAAGGTATTAAGTATATAATAAAAAAATCTATTATATAACTGAACTACATAGTTAAACCAAAATTTAGATGTGTAAATGCAGAGCCTTAGTACAATCAAATCAGTTTTTATGAGGTAATAAGAAGTCTACATCTATGTATTGGAATATTACAACACAGTTAAACAGTTCAATATTTCTAATCAAGTATAATCACTAAATACACATGTAAAAAAATAAATAAATTATACATTCTAAAGTTATAAACAAGACATAGGTATTATTATAAGTTCCATAGTCCTTCCTACTATTCTGTGTTTAAACTAACTAGCCTCAATACATCAGGGCCATATTTACGCACGGACAAAATAGACATTTGTCCTGAGCCCGTGTAGCCAAGGGGCCCATCGGTGACTATCACTAACTATGTAATATTATATACTAATATATTAATTTGTTGAAATAAAAATTAATTTTTTATTTTGTCCTGGGCCAAATATTTGGTAAATCAGGCTTTGCAATACATATCCATCTCTAACCATAGAAAAAATATATTTTAGTTTTGTTTATAAGTAAAATACATTTACATTATACTGTGTTACCCCACTTCACTTGAGTTCTAATTAATTAATCTTTTTATTGTTTAACGTTTTGTTTCAGTTGAAATATATAATACAAACACAATTACAATGATTAATTTTATGATTTTCTATTTTTTATTTAAACATATAAAACTTGAGGCAGATTCAACTACTACTTTAAAGCCTATCAATAGGTCAGGTAAAAAATATGTATCAATGATACCGTTAAGATTTGTATTGCATAATATATAAAATGTCTAGAATTAACATTTACTGATGCATGTGATATTAGACCACATAGTTGTGTGCACTGGGTATTTTTTTTCCTTCAAGAAGGTAATAATAATATTTTACTGATTATCCAGTGTTTAATATTATAATTGATATTTTTATATAGATTGGTGGAAAAACAATTAATAATTATTAATCATATTCATTAAATTTAAAGGCATATAATTCCATATTTTGATATTTCTAAATGTATATTTTAACGAATTTATGATCATTAACATCCAAATTATAGATTAATACTTAAAAGATACCATCACTCAACAAAGTATGGAAAATTCACACAATAATTTATAAAATGTTAAAAATAGACGTGGTTGAGCATCACCAAAGGTTAAGAAAGAATATCATAAAAATAATCATCGGAATCGTGTTCATAAGTATAATTTAATTTTAAAACATGTTTTTTTTTTTTTTTTTAAATACATTTGTATATATTTTTACTAATTATAATAGTAAATAGCAACCATAAAAAAAAGAAGTTGTATTTTCATGAGTCTACAGGGGTTAAAAAATAAGCATAAACATTGCTCAAGTTTAGAAATATATTGATATAACTTTTATTTCATAATATAGTTTTTAAGTCTATAAAGTAAGAGGACAAACAAATAACTATTTATTTACATAAATATATAGCTTTACAGATTGTGTACACAAAACGAAATTTGATATTGTCATTATACCTATAAATATTTAGTGTCAAAGTAATTTACCAGTAATTTAAAGTTTTCATCCTCAAAAAATAAACCATAAATACTTTCACCGCCAGATCCATTACCAGCAGTAATGTCACCACCCTGGATCATAAATTCTGGAACAGCTGTAATTATAAAAAATGTCATAATTTTTTTTTCTTAATTCGAAATACATAATTATTATTTTATTTTTGAGAGAGAGTAAAATTAATTATTAATAAAAATAACTCAATTTTAATATTTTATAATAAAAAATATAAATGTATAACCAATGACTTCTATAGTCTATTCGCCGTAAATTGACCCACTTGCTCGACAAAAACTTGTTGTGGCTGCGCAGAACTACAAATCCCGTCGTGATTCTGTATGCACATTGTTATTCTATAACTACAAAGTGCATTGCCGATTGCCAAACACCAGTGACCAGGCCACCAGCTTAGTATGCATTCGCGGAAGTGGGTCAACTTACGGCGAATAGACTATAATACTATGTTTTGCCGTTTTATATCCTCGAGAGTCGTGATTAAAAATAACAAATGCCAAAATATTACATTGTTGTTCAACTTGTAGCATGACAAATATTTACAAGTCTCAATTTACAGTTCAGTTTATAAATATATAATATAGGTATGAATAAATTGTTTAGAAATTATAACAAATTTTAAAATTAATTTGTAAGGTCATGGGGCATAGATGACAGAATGAAATGTATAACATAATTATAATCTATATTTTTTTAGACTTATTAATAATTATTTATTAATTATGTTGTATATTAATAAAAAAAAAACTTAAGGAAAAGACCTTCTATAGATATTGAGACTTGTTTCTATTATGTCAAATCATTAAGTACTTATCTAAACATTTTTAAAATAAAATACTATAATATAATTAATAGTACCTCGATGGAATAATGATCCTTTTAAATGTAGTGGCTTTCCTGATAAACCATTACCTCTTTCACCAGTACAAAGAGCTCTAAAATTTTCAGCAGTCTTAGGTACTATATTATTAAACAATTCAATGATAATACGTCCAACTATAAAAATAAAAATAAATAATCCAGTAAATGTATCCGATTATCCAGAAATATTGCATAGATGTATTGTTATTTAACTAAACATTTTACTCACTTTTTTCTTGGGCAATTTCGATATCCAAAAAAACTACCGAGTTTCCAGCAGTGACACTGCTATTATCCATGGTCAAGGAATAAAATACCTAATTATGTATTAGTAGAAACAATTCAAAATGAAATCTATAAATCTACAAGAAATTAAGAAATTTATAGCTAGATGAATTTGTAGGACAAAAATATATAGTTGAACCTCAATATTTCCCAGAGGTATCACATAGTATTTTATTTAAATAATACTGAATGAAATAATAATAAGTTAAAAGAAATTGTTTTGAATTTAGTAATTTTTAATGTCATTAATTCATTTTCTAATATTCTAACTATTTCTAACTAATAACTAGGTAGTAGGTATTAATTAATACTGAAAAAGTATAAAATTACAAAATAAAATAATAGTCTTAAAAAAACTAAAATTAAAGACCTATTAATAATGTTTTCAATCAAATATACTTATAGACAATATATATATAATGAATATACTATCCTTAAATAGTTAAATGTTATCATTAAAAAAAAACCTTTATGGCTATATTATGATAATCATATCAATAATACATCACATATTATTCACATCATTCGTTCAACAACTCTTTTAACTGGAATGTCTGGAATGGTCAATGGAATCGGATTAGTCTATGAACTTTAGATCACATTATATTATGATATGATGACATGATATAAATGGTCTAAGCTATGGCTATGAACTAAATGGAGCAAGTTGTAGGCACTTGTAGCCACAGAGTAATAATTTTGTAGCACAGAACCACCACGGCACCACTGCCGGTGTTAATCAACAACTTTACTTCAGTGTTTCACGGGGTAAACGACATAAAGCAAGAATACCAATTGGTCGGATGTTTTTGTTTTCCCGATCTGTCATCTGGATAAGATAATATTGTTGATTTATGATACTTGTATCATAAATCATATTAATTTGTTTTTACTTTTTTGTTATTCATTTTCATTTATAATATTTATTTATTTTTTTAATCGTTTATAATTTACAAAATATTGCAACAAATGCAACATACCTATTAAAAAAAAAAAACACAACTATCTGTTAAAAAATTAATAAGTAATTAGTAAATCATACCTAGTTGTTCGAGAAACACACATTTGTATCAAGATGCCGATGATCAAATTGCAAAGTTCAGATGGCGAAGTTTTTCAAGTAGATTTCGAGATTGCCAAAGCATCGGTTACAATCAAAACTATGGTCGAAGACTTGGGCTTAGAAGAAGAAGATGAAGAAATTGTGCCATTACCGAACGTAAATGCTGGAATATTGAAGAAAGTAATCCAGTGGGCAACCTACCACAAGGATGACCCACCTGCTACCGAGGATGACGAGGGACGCGAAAAGCGTACAGACGATATTTCTAGCTGGGATGCAGATTTCCTGAAAGTGGATCAGGGTACACTATTTGAACTCATATTGGCTGCCAACTATTTGGACATCAAAGGCTTGTTGGACGTTACATGTAAGACCGTTGCTAATATGATTAAGGGGAAAACTCCTGAGGAGATTAGGAAAACATTCAACATTAAAAATGATTTCTCACCTGCTGAGGAGGAACAAGTACGTAAAGAAAATGAATGGTGTGAAGAAAAATAACTTATTTTTAACTACAAATGAATAGGTATAATATGAATGTATTAATAGTTGATCAACCACATCATAATATTATCTACATTTAAATTTTAAAATATCCTTACTTTTGTTTTATTTTTATTCAATTAAAATATGAATAATTTGAAGTTATGCTATAATTCTATTTTAGATGACAAATGTATGTTGGTTTATTATATTTAATTTTGCTTGGACTTTTAAATAAAGTACTAGTAGTACCAAGTATATTTCATAATTTTATTGCATTTTGTATGTCAATTAAATAACTATTACAACATAATAGATAAGTATACATGTACTGATGTATACAAATTTTCATTAAACAACAAGTAACTATTAATCATTTTTATTGTTCAATAAATATAATAGGATACAACTCTTTTTTTTACTTCATGTATAATATGAACTAAAAAACAAAATCTTAATGAATTTATTTTTGTTTAGCATTTAAGAATAAACCATTTTTTTAATGAACATTTATTAGTTGTATGAAAAAAATTGCTTCTGTGATAAATATTACAAATTATTGCCATTGATATAAGTTTTTTATGTAAAGGAAGTGATTGTAGTATTTAGTAACATAAAATATTTGTAACATGTATGTTAAGAAATATATGAACTAAATAATAATTAGTAATATTACGTGGTGTATTTTATAATGATTTATCCAAAATAGAATTATTTTATAATTATTAATTTGTTTCTAAATAATTAATTAATTCATCATTATAACATCTTATAACTCGAAGACGATAAATTAATATATTATTATGAACATCCTTGAAACTTTGGCATTGAAAATTCTTCAAATAACAAATACCTACTAAGGTAAAATATAAATAATTTTTTCAGATGTTTAAATTTTATTTTATGTAGTGGATATTATTCCAATTATTTATAAATTATGTTCAGCAGTTCCAATTTAGACTCTTAACATAAGTGATTTTTTGAATAATTTAATTTTTTTATGATCATTTTTAACTATTATTATTATACAATTATAATTTGCTTAAAAATTAAAATATCAATAATTCATAACTAACAAGGAGACGCAAATAATGTTCACCACAACTTTAATTTGAAAAATTGTCAATGCATTTTAATATTAAAGCTAGTAACCAGGGGCACAACTTCAATGAAAAAACAGATTGTGTTGAAGCACTTTTATTTTTATTTTCATGGTGTTATCTTATGGTTAAGGATACCTGTTACTATTAATATCTAAATTAACATGAAACAATACGTCAATACGGGGGTGCTAAACACACCCAAGCCCCCAAATTGTGTTTATGCACTAATAGCATAAAACTGATATATGTATATATTGGTAGAATATGTAATATTAGCACAGTATAATATCACAATGGGCACAATCAGTCATGTTATAATTTCCATATTGTGCCATAGACAATGTATAATATGATAAGAATTAATATGGCTAATACCAACATTTTAAATTAGGAAAATAAATGTTTTATATTTTAATTTTTGGAAAAAAGCAGTAGTAAGAACACAGTATAATATATATTACTAACACATATATATTGTATTATGACTATGATGTAAAAAATACCAAAGTAAACTTGAAATTTTGAAATGTTTTACTTTTTGTGCAACATTACATAATATATTGTTATGGAAAAAATGAATAAGAATAAGACAAGTAAGGAGTTACTTGAACTAAACTATAATTATAAAATGTTAACTACATTAGTTTTTGAAAGACAACAATAATATTACATCCATTGATAAATTACTATTGGTTAACTATAATGTGAAATAATAAACACAGAATTTTAATTTGTTGTTTATGATTATATTATGTAATTAAAATGTTTATATAATCTATGGTAAAAAACACTAGATTGCATTGAAACCATCTCAAAGGTACAGTGTAAAGTAAGGATTGATTTTAATATGAACTTCTTATTGTTTTTTGACAAATTCAATCGCTCATGTTGAAAACAAACTCTGATATTTACACAAAGATTTGCGTTCCACCACGAAGACGAAGTACCAAATGTAGTGTAGATTCTTTCTGAATATTATAGTCAGATAAAGTACGGCCATCTTCTAATTGTTTTCCTGCGAAAATCAATCGCTGTTGGTCTGGTGGGATTCCTTCTTTGTCTTGAATTTTGGCTTTTACATTTTCAATAGAGTCTGATGATTCTACTTCTAAAGTGATGGTTTTACCAGTCAATGTTTTCACAAAGATTTGCATTCCACCACGAAGACGAAGTACCAAATGTAGTGTAGATTCTTTCTGAATATTATAGTCAGATAAAGTACGGCCATCTTCCAATTGTTTTCCTGCAAAAATCAATCGCTGTTGGTCTGGTGGGATTCCTTCTTTGTCTTGAATTTTGGCTTTCACGTTTTCAATAGAGTCTGATGATTCTACTTCTAAAGTGATGGTTTTACCAGTCAATGTTTTCACAAAGATTTGCATTCCACCACGAAGACGGAGTACCAAATGTAGTGTAGATTCTTTCTGAATATTATAGTCAGATAAAGTACGGCCATCTTCTAATTGTTTTCCTGCGAAAATCAATCGCTGTTGGTCTGGTGGGATTCCTTCTTTGTCTTGAATTTTGGCTTTCACGTTTTCAATAGAGTCTGATGATTCTACTTCTAAAGTGATGGTTTTGCCAGTTAAAGTTTTCACAAAGATTTGCATCTTGAGACTGAAAATAAAAAATGTCAGATTTATTATAACTAATATGATTTGGCTGACCCAAAATAGTTGGAAGAGAAGGCGAAGGAAAAGTGAAAGAATTAATATGATTACATTTTTAATAACCATAATATGTTTATGATCAAGTTTTTCTAAAATGATTTTTACGAGAAATTTTATGATTATTAACATTTTAATTGGTAACTTTATAAAAACCCCTAGATCATTACCTATTTTTATTGACATTCATATTAATATAACATAACAAGTAATTATGAGTGAAAAGATAATTATAAAAGTGATTTTAAAAAAAGAAAAGAAAATAATTAGAAATTACTAATGTAATGCAAAAAATATTCATGATATTAACAAGTTATTAAATAAATATATGCAAATAATACAATTTATTACAATAATATAGTATGTAACTATAATTAAATAGTAAAATATTGGGATGTTCAACAAAAAATTATATTAGTAGAATTTCATACAAACCATGAATACTCTACTGAATATAGATTAGGATTACTTATAAATTATAACAGCTCAATAATATTTTAATAATAAATTATTAACTATTACCTATTTAAACAAATCCTATTTTACTCTTTAATTTTGAAAGAAATGTTCTATGGTGTGTTAAGAGTATAAATTTTTGGTGTAATACTTTTCACTGTATTTGACAAAACATAGAATTGATTTTCTGGATTTTCTTGAATGTGGAACCCTCTAAAATTCTAGGATAATAGGCCTTTACAGGAATACTGGTCCTGCAGGTGATTACTAATAGTAAAATATTTATAACTACCTATATAAACAACACTGTAGATTCAAACTACAGATAGCAAAATATGGCTAGATAGGCAAGAGACAACCTCTGTATAATTAATAGGTACAAATAAATACTTTTTATTTTAGATACCCAATTGATTAAAAAAAAATTCAACTAGAAAGTAAACCTTAAATAAATACAAACAAGAATGCTAATAGTATATTAGTTTACTGGTGTATAGTCCGGCCATCCTAAGAACGCTACTGGGCGTCGTCCAAAATTTGTCCGATATCGCGCATTCCCACCACTAAACCTTTCCCAAACGCTGGCCGCCACCACTGTTGCCTAGACGTCTACTAGATATCTTCTAGACGGTAGAGTAGGAGAAATTTGGGTACGAAACTGTGGAGCTCGGTCATTTGGATGCGCGAGTGAGTAGCGTTCTTAGGATGGCCGTGCTATAGTGGGTATTGAAAAAAAAAACTGACCATGAGACTAAATACCAAATGAAACAATATTAATTACTTAAGTACTTAACAACCATACCTAAATTTATAACTAGATGAAATATTTTATACTATAGTTCTCATGTATTACTGCAGTGCTTTTCAACCTGGGAGCCGTGTATAAATGACTGGGGGGCCTTGAAACATTTTTCATTTAAAATATTTTCGAATATTTAGTTATTTTCTTTACATTTCAATAATTTATTTGTATGAAATGGTGTATGTAAATTTAGTATATTATTAAGAAAAAATAATTAATGATTTTGATTGAGGGGTGGTCTTGACAGTTTTACATTAAATTTAGGGGGCTCTACAATAAAAAAGGTTGAGAAGCACTGTATTACTGTACAAACTAATTAAATGAATAAATAAAAATATTATATTTCATTATTGTTATATACATTGTGTAATATAAGTTCAAAATAAATATATCTTGCAAAAATGTATGAATCTCAGTTAAAACATCAAATCACTATCAGATACTAAGTGATTGGAAGTTGGCAAAAAACAAGGTACAAAAGATACTAAAACTGATAAGTCAATATACTTGAATTTTTATGGATATTTAGGAACATAAAAGGCAATTGAGTTAAACAAAATATTGTAATAGGTACGTGCAGTTTTAATCTGCCATCAGATAACACTATAATTAAAGAATAATTTGCTACAATATTAATTTTCAATTTAATTTTTATAATGAAATATTTTGATTTTTTTGTTTAGAAGTATGATAACATAAAAAACTAAAATTGATGTTTTATAAATAAAATTCACCTGTATTAATGAGCTCATTAATACAGTGGAACCTCGATAAGTCGAAAACCTTGATAAATCAAAAAAATTAAATTTCCCTTGAATTTCGACTTATCGAGGTTTCACTGTACCAAATACAGTATTGACATTTGAACTAAATAACTATAAATGTAACGACATACATTACAATAATAATAAAACTACATAGGTAAAATATGATGAATAGTCATGTTAATTAGTCTGTATTAAAAAAAATCAAAATGTCAAAATCAAAAGTTGATACACTTGTTACTTTTGAGCAAGTTTAGGAGAAAGTGTTTCCAGAATAAAAAAGAAAAATAAAAAAAAATAAACATCATTGTAAAAAAAATACATTCCTCGCTTCACTCAGAATCTAAAATTCCTAATAATATATTTATTTAAAACTAAAAAATTTATTTTTGGCATCTAAAATTTATGAAATTTTCCATTAATATGTCTATTTTTATAAATGTATTAATTATTATAAACTTTTATTTATTATTAAATATTTAAATTGTAAAAAAATATTTATTATAATAGGTATATATATAGATGCATTAAACAAAATTTTTATATTGTAAAGTTGTTAATAGAAGTATTTTTTATATTTTTAACTTGACCTGACCTAATAAAAGTGTCTGGTTTCGCCTATGGTAAATACAAAATGAATACAAAAATCATAAACTGTATAACAAATTAACGAATTTTGGTTAAACTATCCATATTATATATATATTTATATTATATAACTTAACTCTATAATTAGTAGACAAAGATCGTCAATTCAATTAACACAGCCAGTCAGATTTCAGACAAAGGAAACTAAACGACCTTGATAGTTGATTGAAACACAATAATGGCGGCGGCCCTGACGTGGCAGATATAATGTTTCGTACGTGGTAAAATAAATATTTTTTCGAACAAATCGTTGTTCAGAAATAAAATAGCAAAATATCTCTAAACGAAATTGTTGGATTACTGACAAAAGTGGTCAAAACATTAAACATCGCAAGAAAAAAATTGAAGAATTATTAAGATATTGATATTAAAATATAATTACCTTAGTATGTGTATGAAAATTTAGGTTCGATGACGTTTGTTGTGCTCACTGCTCACAGTTGGTAAATAACTATGGAAACTCCGGCGATCAAAAATAATGACAAGACAACGTGACAACAGATTTGATGACTATATCCTCAGCAGCAATTACAATGACTGTACTATAAAAATTAATCGTACAGACTACAGAGTACTACAGAATTCTGACTTCTGACTAGTCTCTCGTTTCTGTGCATAGAAAAGAGATGTTGCCAGAGAAAGTGTTAAGAGTGGGGCGTGGCGACCATGGAAGCATAGACTATAATGAAATAAATTATTATGATTGAAAATTTACAACAAATTATCGTTCAGTCGTGCGCAAGAAAGCGGAAATGGAATATTTTAGACTTCCGTATTTTGATTAAAATTCGGTCGAAAATGTATATTTTAATTCGTAGTATATATCAACAGACAACAACTATATAATTCATATTATTCATGTTTATATATTTAGCCATGATATTATTATACTGAATATAATGTAAGGTCCAATCACGACGTTCGTTACGTTTTGTTCTGTCATTCTTTGTATCACCTTGTACCAAGTTTCCTTATCAAAATCTATGTTTGCCTTTATCAGCGGTAAGTAATATCAACAATCAGCTGCATATTATTATTTATTATTCATCTATCATCTGGTGTTGTTTATGTTAAGGTAAAGATAACGAAAAACTTTTATAACTATTGAACTATACTACATAGGACAAACGCCAGTAAACACTAAATAGTAAATAGTAAATACGTCCACGGTCTACCTTACCTACAACAACAAACAGATTAAGTGAGTGGCGAAATCAATGTCATCAAAAACTCTATTCTATTTTTAAAAACATGACTGCATCTAGTGCATCTGTAACTTCAGAAATTCTGTATCTAAACATCACTAAATCAGATGCGTTTCGTTGTTCACACAATTCTTAACGACAGTACAGTTTGTGTTCATCGGTGTTTTGAATGTCTGTCCGGCTAACGGTCAGCGTATTTTACAGAAATGGTACAGCGTTTTTGCGCTTCAACCGTACCAATGACATCAAGTTACTGGTGCGCACTAAGGTGGCACCTCGGAGCGTTCATACCAAAGCGCTGAATCCCATCGTTAATCATAATAGTTCACCGAGTTCTGGTTGGCAGAATCGATGGAACCTCGCCAGGAGAGCGTTCGTCGATAACCTGCTTAGCCGGGTAACTAACTCGCTATCAGCAGACTTACGAAGACGTACAGCTAGGCACCTCATGTATGGTAACTCAAGACCTTTTTTCGCTCTTGTTGGAATAAGTTTAGCTTCTGGTAATGGTCTGATAACTAATGAAAATCAATTGGAAGGTGTTTGCTGGGAAATTCGAGTAAGTGTTTTGTTTATATCGAGTATGAACTGTTTAAAATATATACTCGTCAGTCGTTATGTTTTTTTGACTTGTGTAGGAAGCAGTTGGTCGCATGCAAAAGAACCTAATAGTTGCTGAACGCTTGAATTTAAATTCATCTTTGGGCTTGAAACAGTTTGAATTAGGGTCAGTTATTGCTAAGGGAAATAATGCTGTTGTATATGAAGCAAGAAAAATTGAAGAGAATACAGGTATTTAGTTTTAACATTTATTAATCAGTTATGTATAATTAATACTTGCTATTATTAAGTCAAATCATCTTGCAATTTATCACTGTTAAATCAATAATTCCCTTCATAAGTAATTATGTAAAACTAGAATAATTAACAATAGGTAATTAAGAAAATAGGTGTAGGTATATAAGTTATAACATTTGTCGTATATTTTACTATAGGTTTTAATGGGAACTAATTTTATTATTATGTAATACCTATAAAAAAATAATCCATTAATTTTTATCAAGTATAATCAGTATATTATTATTGAAAATAGTTTTGCCTAATTAGTTATTATAATATTATATGAGTTATAAGTTGTAATTAAACTATTATAGGTATTAGCTATCCCCTTTGTTGTCATATAAAATGCATCCGTGTTAAATCTTGTTCCCTAATGCTAACAATTAGTTTTAGTGTAATGTTTATGAATATATAATATTTTTGGGTTTCTGATTTGGTGTATAGACTATATATGATATGACTGACACCGTGCTTTTTTTTTTTTTGACCATTTATCACCAATATTTTTTTTTTTTTTTGAACTATCCAAATTTGGTTTTCTTTTAATTCTCAACCAAAAAAAAACAAAACATATATTCTGTTATACTACATCAAATATTCATTAAAATACTAATATCTAATAATAAGTTAATATCAATAACTAATTATTGGTATCATGGATAAAAAAATATACCTTTATGTGCTTTTTTACAATTATTTAAAAAACTAATAACTTAAATTTTTTTCAATTTGATATTGATGAATCAAAAATAGGTTCAAAACTTGCTTCATAATGTACTCTTTCATTAAAAAAAAATCAAGATAAATGAATGAGAACAGACATGCATGACAAAGATTTCCATTTTCACTTTTATGTATGATATAGATAAATTAATTTAAATTTCATTGCGTTTGAAAAATTTTTATTTTGACTCGCAACATTTTTTCCTATAATGATGCTTTCTAGTTTTCTCTTTATTTATTTAACCTAACCTAACCTAACTAAGAAGTTTTGATTATTTTTAAATACAATAACTTTGTATTAATTTTCAAGTTTTTTTTGGCATCCAAAATTTTTTTATTGACATTAAAAAAAAAAATACTTAAAGAAATCGAACATTTCAGTTATCAGCTTTTTATAGCTTAAAACAAGCTATACAGTTTTCACAGTTTTGAATATTAACTGTATATATATTACATTAATAAAAACATTTGGTGAAATTTTCAAGTATTTACAGTTATTCGTTTTTGAGTAAGTTCCTACAACTATATAAAAAAAAAGATTTTGTCAAAATCTGATGATTTTTCCCAATTTTTTTGAAAACTAATGGAAATTTACTTTGGTCTGTACATCGCACCAAGGATATTCAATTTCCCACTGAAAACCACCCCTGAAGTTTTAAATTGAAGCATTATTTTGACAAGTTATGGTGTACAGTGTACACCAGTGATGTTCAAACTGGGTGCTGCGGTACAACACCAGTGTGCCTCAGTTTTTCCAAAATTACTTATTGCATTGAATTATAATATAAGAAAATAAATTAATAATTAATTCAAAACAATTTTGTTCATCTAAAAAAAGGTCAGTGTGCCGTGAAAATATTTTGAAGTTTATGATGTGCCATGTATAATAAAAGTTTGAAAACCAGTGGTGTACAGAGACACACAGACACAAAAAAAAACAACAACACATCATTGTAAAATCAATACATTCATTACTTTGTTCAGAATCTAAAATAATCTTAATAAATAAATGCATAATCTTTATACTTTTAAGTAAATTATTTTCCTAAAATATTGTATTTACTTTACAGATCCTAGTAATGTATTTTTGAAACAAGAGTCATCGAATAAAAAGTATCCTTTGGCTGTGAAAATGATGTTTAATTATGATGCTGAGAGTAATGCTATGTCAATATTACGTGCCATGAGTAGAGAAACAGTTCCATCTCGTAGTGTGCAACATAATTTTTCTAGATCAGATCAGCAATGGCTTATTGGGTTAAGTTTATTTTTATATTTTATTTATGTAATACTAGAAAATAGTCAGTGATTGCAAAATAAAAAGTACAATTTTGATATGAAAATAATAAGTTACATGCTTACTTACTACGTACATAATAAGAAATTAAAATTATTCTTTTATATAGTTATGATCATAATTTGATTAAATTACCACCACATCCAAATATTGTTATGATGCATTTGTGCTTTGCGGACTATGTACCAGAGTTGATTGACTCACATACATTATATCCTCAAGCTCTACCAACTAGAATAAATCCAGAAGGTTATGGTCGAAATATGAGTCTATTTCTGGTGATGAAAAAGTAAAATATTTTTATTTAATTACTTATTAAGGTTTAAACTCACTTTTCTTGTGAATTAGGTATGACATGAGTTTGAAACAATATTTATCTAAAATGCCATCATTAAAAATTAGAGATAAAATCCTTCTGCTTGCTCAATTATTGGAAGCTGTTTCTCATTTGTCAAATCAAAATGTGGCACATAGGTATAAATATATCTAAAATATTCTCTTTTTATTTATAATATTATATATATATCAAAAAATTATTATTTTAGGGATTTGAAGACTGATAATATCTTATTGGATGTCTCTGAAGGTAATGATATATGCCCAGCATTAGTTATTACAGATTTTGGGTGTTGTCTAGCTGATAAAGATAATGGACTTCATCTACCATACAAAACTGCTGATACTGATCGTGGAGGAAATATAGCATTAATGGCTCCAGAAGTATAACATTAGTTAAATTGATACTAAAAATAAATTACATTGTTTATGCTTATTTAATTTTCAGGTTGTCACTGCTCGGCCGGGAACATTTGGACATATTGATTATTCAAAAGCAGATGTATGGGCAGTTGGTGCTATGGCATACGAAATATTTTCTGGTAGTAATCCATTTTATAGTTATGAAAGAGGTAAACCTCCATTGTTGCGCAATTCTACATACAAGGAAGAAGATCTCCCTGCACTTAGTAGTGACATACCACTAATTTTACAAACATTAATTCGCTCACTACTGCAAAGATCAACATCTAAGGTAATAGTGATAAAGTCTTTCAAATTTTGTTGCCTAGTCAGTATTTGTACGATTTATTCAAGTACTGTTATAACTAATATTAACCGATGTATAAATTATATTTTCTAGAGATTAGATGCATCATTTGCTGCTACAGTTTGTCAAATATATCTTTGGGCACCATCATCTTGGCTTACAAAATATGTGATGCCAACTAGTAACGAGGTATATAATATTAAAATATATTGTTATGTTTTTTAAAATCTCTAATTTATATTGAGAAACAACTTAACTTTATTTAATGGTTCTACTTCACAGTTTTCCTTGACAATCTTCAAATAAGAATTTGATCTTTTAGTAAATAGTAAAATAATAAGAAATAACTTTTAGTATATTTACATTTAATTCATTGAGATTTAGGATTCATTATTCAGTTAAATTAATATATAATATTGAACATAATTCACTTGATTCTGTATTTTCTATGAACAATTTTCATTTCATTTTCTTACATTATCTGAGTTTCTGTGATTAAATTTTCAAAGTTTTTAGGTTTTATTAAAGAATACTCTTTGTAATGTGAACTCAAATCTTTTAAAGTTCTATATTATACAGCTCCAATTAGATCTATTTTAAACAGTTCCATCATTTAGATCCCTTACCCTAATTGACAATGTGAGTCAGTTGAACAAGTTTAAAAATACTGCCTGAAATTAGAAACTTTTAAACTAAATCACCTCATGAGTATGGTTCTATTTGTACACAATTAAACTTGCTCATCTTGGTCACTTATGATTAGTAGATACATGATTTTTATACAACCTTATCACATTTACACCCTATATTTATTAAATCATTTATAGTGTTAACATTTCTTTATCATCACAGATCTCTTTCACTTTTCTACATCGCATCTAATTCTAAGTTCATAAACAATTCTTCTATGTCTAAAACTGTGTCCTTATGCAATAATCCTGATTTTCATTTTTTCTTTTATTCATTAGATATGATAACTCAATTTCACCTAGGTAATAGTAACTGACAGGCCTATATGGTCTCTATTATCTTTATGCATTAAATTTGAAAATGCTATATTATTTATATTAATAACATAAAGAATTACTTTTAAAATTATGGTGATAATGTAACGTTTACAATTTTTAATCTTTATGGTTGCCAACCAATATAGATATTATATGAGATATGTTTTATAAAAATTAACATTCATATTGGGTTTAAAAAAATGTGTTATAATAATGTAAAATGTCCTTAAAAAATATGAATTATTTATTAGGTGCTGCAATGGATGTTGTGTTTAACAACAAAAGTGTTATGTGAGGGAGGAACAATGATGTCAACGTTAAACACTAAACAGCGCACGTGTACAGAATATCAATTAATCACTACATTTTTGCATAGAGCAAAATTATATGAAATAAAAAATGCATTGTACTGGATGCAATCAATACAGCAAGAATAATATTTTCAAGCTATTTTAGTTATTATACTAATAAAAGGGTTTTGGGTATTAGTCGTGTGTATACAATTTTTAATAAAATAGTATTATATCAAAATATATTTTATCCTGTATTAAAATGTTTAAATTATAAAAGAAAGAAATATTTATTTATTTTACTCATGATTTAAATATAAAGGTTGTTGTATATAGACCAGGATTGTTATCATAGTTAAAAAATAGTTGCATAAAGAGATAATATTACAAATTACAAATATTAATTTTTTCGTATCAAAAATTTAGAGTTGTCTCTTTTAGCTTGTTTAAAAGTTTTAATTTATTATTGTGACTTACTAGTTGACTGTCTACTTACCACTCCAACCCATGTCATGAAGTACTATTATTGAATAATTTCTTCAATCAAGCCAACCAAGCCTTTTTATTTCTTCATTTTATATAACCATCATCTATTGTGCTTATTAAAAAAAAAATATATATACAGATTGTACAAACAAAATAAATATGACAAAAAAATATAAAATATTATTATTTATTACTTATTACTAAATAGTAAATACACTATAGACATACTTAGAACAAATAATATAATTTTGTTCACTACATAGTTTACTTGATTATTATTGGCTTCCTTTACATTGTCATTTTTTTTTTTATCCTCAAATAATTGATTAAGAGGAGGTGTGTATGCAATAACCTTATATATTTTAACTATCATTTTATTATAATAAACTATTTGTATATGATATTTATTTCAGATGGATTCTAATTATTAATTATATGATTCATTTGATTTAATTGTTGAGTTTGTAGTATTATAAGTGATTTATTAAAAAATTATATTATATTTTGTTATTATATAGTTATTGTTAATTTTGTGAACTAACACCTTTCATAAACACTGTAGATAATAACTAATTTCAAACAAGTATTAAGTGAAGTTATATAAAATAATATATTTAAAATTTAATCTAGTCCATAGTTTTATGTACGAGTTGCTCATATTTCATTGACTCGTGAGTTTGTGACCCATTTTTGATAGATATATATTCTAGTAAATTGTATGTCAATAAAATTTGTTTACTCTTTGACTCGTGCATGACGTGGTAAATTTTCATTCAGCAGTCAATCTTTTTGATTTAATAAAAACCTAACCTAACCTTTTTGAAAGGAGGAAAACGTAAAGTCCAATCAATGATAGATCGAAGCTTGCAAATTTACATAGTACACTCGTACCACAAATTTAGTGTGCAATAAGATAGCTTATAACAAAATTGCACAAGTTTTTTAAGATTCAAAATGGTCAATGAAAATGTTTAAGTTTTGAACACAGTTAAACCAAATATTACAAAACAAATTAAACAAAGTTTGAATCATATAGAATTGGCATTTTTAACGGGCAATGAAGTGCATGGCCAGCTAGTTCATAATATATTAACTACGACTTCTATAATATTTTTATTGCAATGCCTATTATCTAATGGCTTCATATTTTCTAAGCTCGTGCTTTCCAGCTTTCCTTCACACTGGGCCATTCCTCATAATACTATATACCTATTTATATTGTTTCAGCAGATCAGCTAGTGTTCTAATAATAATAAATATTTTAAGTAGATAGTTGGACTTTGTATATAGATACCTTAGTATATTTACATAATTTTTCAATTGTTGATTTTCTTTGATGCAAGCTTAATATGTCTTATTATATTAATAATGACTTTTTTTTTTGCTCACCTCTAAAATATATTGTCCAGGAGTGGTAAAACGGGTATGGTCAAATTGCACTGATTTTAGCCGAATTGCACTTGAGTTGAAAAAAGTAATGGTCGTACTGCACTTGGGCTCAAAAAAAGTATTTCCGCAAAAATATCATGTATTTGATGTGGTTAAACGTTTAGAAAACACTCAT
>VUJU01004442.1:0-18650 GCA_009835225.1 Aphis craccivora
CCATTAAAACATAAACCACCTTTTTCACCAACCACTGAAAATTATTTCCTAGGCTGACAAATCATCTCCGTTCAGAATCGTTTTTCGTATACAATGATAATTATCATCGGATTCAAATTTAACCCTCCTATAATATAAAATAGTGATCCACACGGCACCTAAGGCACAGCAGAGCGGCACCCACTTACCCACTTTTTTAAATTTATGATTTTCGACTCAGTGGCTTTTGATACTACAATGTATAAATAATATTGTATTTTATTCATTTAGAACCAGTTGTATTAAAATATTATTGTATAGTATTATAATATTACACTATATAGATATTACAGTAGTTTAACATATAATACAATTTACACATAGTGTATTTTAGAAATTGTATATAATATGCATTAAAAAAAAAAAAATCGTTTTATAGATTTGCTCATTTTTTACACATAATTTCTCCGTCTGACGAAATGCTTGAAAAAATGATACCACGTGTATATTGGAGTATAGAAAATATAGAATTGTCGGAAGATATGCAAAATAAATTGATAAAAAACTTCCCTCAGGATTATAAGAAATCTAAATCTGCTTACAATGAAGCCAGTGAGAAAATCAAAAAATTATTGAATCGTAAATTATTATCCTTATTTCTAAATCATATTAAATAATATAAATTATTATAATTAATTATTTTTTATTCAAACAGAATTAGAAAAACTTCAAATAATTTTTCTTAAAACCTTATTGAATGACAATGATCAAACTGATACAATAGTGAGCTCCAGAGTTTTATTTAGTAGACGATTTCAAAGTTTTACCCAAGAAAACATGATTTATTGGAGAGTAAATATTATTAATTTTTTTCTGAATTTTATTAGATTTAGTATTATTTGAATATTGAATATATTCAAAAATTTAAACAAAATTTTATGAATTTAGTAAATTATTACTAACAGTGGCAATATTTATGGAAAGGGTTTTAATTCTTATTGGAATACAAATGACATATCTTATTTAGTGTGCCTAACATATAATTATGATTGAAATCTTATATTAGAATTGTTGCTGCACGGAGTGATAAGTACTGACTTAAAATCGTTCATATGATCTTCAAATAGTCTATCAAATACTTATTGATTAATATGATAGACATAAAATATTTTTCAGTTTACTATAGTTGTAATAATGTAATTAATGATTTTACATTAAGCTATTATTATTTAAAGTTCTTCAGAAAGGACTGACGACGGTTTACGGTTATATTATTACGAAATTAATCTACTTATATTAAAGAAAAATAATTTTAAATATTGATACTTGATGATAATTTTATAAATCATCATATAAAAATAAAAATTAGTTTTATTTATGCTTTATTATGTATGATTAAGAATATTGTGATTAAACTGTTTTAAATAGTATTTAAACTTTCTTTATATTTTCTAGAATGATCCTATGTTAAAGCTACCAGGTCCAGTATTGTTGAGTACATTCTTTCGTTTATTATTTTTATTATGTGAACTATTGAGTGAAGAATTAGTAAATGTTAATGACTTAAAAGTACATCCAAATATTTTTTATTTGGAAAATTACAATTTTTTTGGAATAGAACGAATAGGAGGCACATTTTCGTATTTGAAAAATATGTATAAAGAAATTATCAAATCGAAACTGGGACCTCCCTTCAACAGTCAAAATGATGATGATATTGATAGTAATATTTTTTCAAGTGATGTATTTAATTATAGTAAGGTAATTTATGATGACAGTGACTAGATTTCTGTTGTTAATACTCTGTCTTAATATATATTTATTGGCTTTGATTTAATAATACTTTTGTACAAATATTTTTCATTTTTCTTATATTATATGAATAAATGTATGAATTTTAAAGTTATATTCAAATATATATATATATATATATATATAAAGGGGGGAAACTGGATAAAAATGATGTATTTCGATGTTAAATGGAAAGATTATGTATGTAAATTCAATATTTTTTTATTATACATTTAATAAATAATTTCGAGTGGCAGATTTAAGTTTATATAGTATTAGTATTTTAAAATTCAAAATGCATTATATGTTGGAATTTTTGAATGGATTTGTAAATTATAGAAGTTATAAAGTACTTTTTTTTTTTTAGTTTTTATTACTCTACCCTGAAGAATTCATTCAATAAATATAATTCGTATCGTATTTTATAAGTAATGATAATATAATTGTCATCAGTCATCACTTTTGCACTTTTAAACGTATTTTGCTTAAAATAGTATAGATTATTTAAGTAAATTATATATTTTCAATAAAAAAAAAAATTAAAAAAATAAAGGCTGTGTGACATTATAGTGTTTTTTTTTTTTTTTATAGCTCAATGTTAATTTAGTTAACTGCATTTTAAATTGTAATTGTATTAAATTATTGTAATTTTCTTGCGTTATATTTTTATTTTTTATTGTAATATTTTGTATAAAAAGTATTATTTTCTATTAAAATGTAATGGTTTTTTTTTTTTATTGGTTTTATCATATTTAAAACTTAGAAAATCATACAGTCTAATTTGTTAATATTCTTAGTTATTTTTTATCAGACTTAAATCATGGAAAAGTTGACGTTAGTTTTAATATTTTCATATACATTTACAATCGATAAAATATATTTTTACCGCTTTTTGATTTACATTTTTCACTATAATCTGGTCACACTACGGTTTTATTTACGTTTTTGTGATTCGAACAATGTACAATCACATTGCATATTCCTAATAGGTGTGAAGTTTGAAACGGATACTGTACAACGCCCTGCACCTAAACGCCTTAAACGATATGGAAATTGATTAGTTTAATTTTTGTTTTATGTTTAGTGTTTAAAATATGTAAAAAAAAAAAAATAGAGGAACACCAAACATTAAAAAAAATATTAAAAACAAAGCGTGTGTACGAGGATTTTAGGTGTATGCTCGAATCATATAGAACTAGTGAACTACACTAAACATTATTCATGGAAAAATAAAACAATAGTATGAAACCTGTTAGAATAATATTTAGGAACATAAAACGACTACACGATTTTCCAATTTTATGAAATACACAATATAGTGTTACTTTTATACAGTTTATATAATTTTATAGTTTAATTTGTTACACTACACTTTACTTAGTATTAATTAGTAATACTATACATTATCAAAATCAAACAATAATATTAAAATGTTTTATACATATGTAAAATAATAATTGTATATTATAATGCCAATTTCATACCCAATATTATTCAATCATATAAATCATTATATTATCCCGCAATTAAACTTCAAGTATCACGTGAAATATTAATTAAGAGTAACTTTAAAATATTCACAGAGATATTTCTTCAATAATTTTTGATTTACTTACATACCTATAGTCATAGTAGCATTATATGATTTTGTTCAAGCCGACGTGGATGATGATGTGATAGAGATCAATTCGGCTGCTGGTTTAATTACTATTTTAACAAGAATCATTAGAAATACAGAAGATAGAAATGCAAACATCCATATCGCCGATGCTGTCATGAATAGAATATTGTCATTTGATCATTTACCCATTGACAAAATACATGTATTTTCTGTTCTACTAAATAACATAATGTGTTTGTATCACGTAGCTTGTCATAGACAATTAATTGAAGTAAGACGATATAACACTATAATTTAAGGCCGTTGTACCTAACATATTATTTCTTTTTTCTTTTTAAATATAATATTCTTAGTATGTAGCTTTCAAAGAAAGATTAGCCGAACTATCAATAGATTATGCTTTAGTAGATTATGAATTAAAAACTACCAATGAAAATAATGATGTTTTAGAACTTACCCTTAAAGTATTTATTATTTATTTTTAAATTAAAATTTGAAAAATTTAATGAAAATAAATTATGTACAATATGTTTGTTTAGGACATTGAAAAAAAAGTATGCTTATCCTCGAGACATGTGGCCTGGCTGAAGAGTTTGATATTTGTAGCCGCAAATGAACAAGTTTTAGAATGGATTCTCATGATCATTTCTAACACATTGAAATATTGTTCAGACATAGAAGAAGAATTGTTCAGATTCGTCCCAGACTTTTATATAGATAATCTGTTAGGGTTAGCTGTTTTATTACCTGATTATACAAACATAACCCAGAAGTTTGATGATATTATAGTTGGTAATATTACACGTTAGAATAATTATACTTTGATATATTAAATACAAATTTTAATTTTAGGTAAAAAATGGTTAGCCACGTTGATCGCTGAAATACTAATGAAAATTTTCAATGACCAAAGAATAATTCACCCGAAATCAAGAGAAATAATAACACAAGGAATAACTTTATATTTAACACATCCTAAATCAATTGTTCTTCTACAAGAAGTTTCAGAAAAATTGTAAGATTTTTTGTCAATATAACTAATTAAATCTATCAAATATTTTAAAGATTGTTTTTATTTTTTATAATTATGATGTATATAATATAACATCAGTTTCAGTATACATAGTTTATATGTAAATGAAAATATGTTTAACAAAACGAAGAAAATTATATTTTTTTTAGACGATTGCGTGCGATTAAATCAATTTTTAAACCGATGGAGCGAAAAATATGGATTAAAACAAATTTAATATTGATGTTAATTTGGTACGGTTCTGGATTTGCATTCCGTTATGTACGACCACCTCATCTAAAAAATAAACATGTATCTACGCAAGGAGCACTTGAAGAAATTGTATTTTCTAATATGGGCACTGGTTATTATTCTATAACTTTCTTGCAACAGTTATAATCACTATATTTTTTTTTTTTTTGGTAGTACGACCACCTGCGACTGTGCTCCAAAATGACATACGGAAATTTATTGCTTATGACAAAGAAACAGCGTCTAATTTTATTAATAACTCTTTGAATTATCTAAATTGGGCTTTTTCTGAGTTTATAAGTTTATTCCAAGAAGTATGTACAATTATGTTGACATTTACACATTATACTTGTTAGTTTCATTTTATACATCAGACTTAAATTGTTACTTTTACAATTGTAATAGATAAAAGATATAAATGGCAACAATTCTTTTATTATTTCGTCGGAAGAAGTGAATAAGCTAAAAATGTGCGGTAAAAGTTTCATTTACACTGTAACTTTATTACGTGTTATTGAAATGATGATTCATTTTGATCGTAATATTATAATTAACCAAGAAGGATCGCTTGGCAGAGTCTTTCAGGTTACAAATAATATTAAAATTTTTTTCTCAGAGTATAATACATTTGTTTTGTGTTTTTCAGTTAATATGTCAAATTCTTAATCGTATAAATGCCTCATCTTCTACGTTTAGCCAAATTTTGGCGTCATCTTTACCATACATGGAATGTGTACATAAGTTTACAATTCTTGTAGCAACAACTGGTGTTTTGTTATCTATGCTAGAGGGTGAAATAAATAAAAAGGGTGATTGAACAAATCTCATATAATATTAAATATGACCAACGTCTTAAACATAATATTTTTAAACAACAATTTAAATAAGTAAACAAAAATGTATATGTTTTACACTCAAAAGATTTATAAAAATCATTTTTTAAGTTTAACATTTTTAACTATTGTTTTAGAATGTCTTTAATTTGATGTTGTAGACTGCAAAATAGTAGGTTTGTTCCAGCATAGTGTTGCTAACTTTCAGCGCATGCGCAAAGCCAAAAACGTGTTCCAGCAGAGCAAATTTAAAACATCTAACAAAATGTTTTCTGTTCCATCAGTGATGTAACATGTTATCAACTTGTTGGAAACAATAATTTTCTGTTGCTAGTTATACGTGCAGTCAAATGTTTTGCGCATGCGTACAATGAAAAAACCACATCCGAAAACTTTTATAGCCAAAAACCGTTTCAGCAGATCACTAGTTGCAAACTTGTTGTGTTAGACGCATGCGCTTTGATTATATATTGCTAACAATTATAACTAGTTAACAACACTACGCTGGAACAAACCTATTAAATAATAGATGTTATTCAAAATTATTTATTATAATTAAAATAACTGAACTAAAGTCTGTGATGTCTTATTTAGAATTATGTAAAGCAATTTTAATACCTGAATAAATATTTTATATAAAATCATATAATATACAGTTTAACAATAGTACCTACAAATATTTTAATTTTGTATTTAATATATATTTTGTATAATGTATTATGATTAGTGAATAACAAGAAGATAGATAAAATAAGTTTACTCTTGATAAAAAAATAAAATATTTAATTGCTATCAAATTGATTTAAAAACTAAAAACGATTAAGATACTTCTTAGATATTTAAATAACTCCTTTTATTTTATTAGTTTCAGAAGAAAATGCTGAGAGACCAAGCATGATTTCTAGTATTCCAGAAATTACAGATGTTTTGATTTCAGATCCAAATTTTAATTTGTCATCATTGGACTTTATTATATTATCAGAAAATGAAAATGATGAACCATTTTCCTTAAATTTTTGTAAATAGTATTTATATTTTGAAGTATTTATGATGAAAAAAATCATTATTTATTTATAAGTATTTAATATTATAGAGTTATGATATTATATTATATATTTTTTTTATATTCCCTTAATTATATATTACTATCATTGTACTTTTAATCACCTAATATAGCTAATTTATTAAATACATTGATTTAGTTTAATTAATCATAATTTATACAACGATTAAATGTAATTTAAAAGGAATGAGATTAGTATTTGGTGAATTTGGATTTAAAATTTTTGGGGATCTAGTTTAAAGAATATTATAACAATTATATAAAGAAAAATTTAAGGCAGAGAAAGAATACCTTAATTAATATTTCTAAAACTAGATATTATCTGAAATAAAAGCTTTAATATTTTAACGGATTTTAAATATTTGAACAATTCTATTATTTTTACATCAATGTTGTTTTGCTAACTAATTAAAAAAAAAACTTATCCAGAAAATCCGGCATTGTGTATATATTATATTATATATTTAAATAATTTTTTTTTATAACAGATACCTATACTGTATCTCACAAAATAATTTAATAGTGTAAACTGATGGGGTAATAGATATTACATTACTTAAACTATTTAATAACAGTAAAATCTTTGTGAAACACTGTATAGTTAATTAATTCAATTTTGTTTACATTTTTAATTAAATATTTATGAATTACGTTTTACAGTTACAGTACATATTTAATATAATTTTTAACATATTTTGTCTTCAATAGATAAAACTTATATTAATAAGGAAGAATTTAAAAAAGTTGGTGATATGTATCAACATTTGGATTGGTATATGAAGCGTCACAAATCTATGGCTTCTAGCATAAATGAGGAGGATTTATGTATAATATGTTATTCAAATAAAAACAGTGTAACTTTGATACCGTGTAGACATCAATGCTGCAAGTAAGCTTGTAGTTATATATTCCACTTTATAGAAATTATAATTAATAATCTAAAAAGTCCTGAAATTTGTACTCAATATTCATTAAGTCATAAGTTATAGTTATAACAATTATAAAGTATGATAAACAAACGCGAAAATTATGTCGGCAGGATTTATTAAATGCATATTATAAAGTCGTGTGTTTAACTTCTTATTCACATAAGCTAATGCGACGATGTAAATTAATTTATCTGTGACAATTCACAATATACATTAGAAATTCTACATTTTTTGTAAACTAAAAGGCACATAATAAGTCTCTGTGGAATATGATGTAACATTAGGGATTTGTCTATTTATAATATAGTATTAATCTCCTCTTTTGAGAGAGAAGGCGTTTTGGGAATCAAAGTTTCTAGAATAAAATTATATAATAACGCTGGTTGCTTGCAGTACCGCCATTTAAGTAATTGCAATAAATTAATTGAATGATAATACGCTGTTTAGGAAAGTGCATTATACATAAATCCTTGTTTAGTAAGAAATACCACTTCTTTTGAATTCAAATAATAATTTTTATGAATCTATTTCTATTATAATAATGTACTTACTTTTCTAATTTACACGTTTTAATATGTATTTTATCATTTAATGACGAGTTTGACGAATATCCAACTAATTAGGTAGATATCTTTGTATTTAGTGTTAATTTGGGCATACAATATCTATTATTATACTTATAAATTTCTAGGGCAGTTTATCATTCATATCCTTTTTTTCTTGAATAATGCAGTTATTTATCAGATTGTTTTCTAAAAATTATGTTAACCAAAAACTACTTGTTAGTCGTTAGTATTAGTTTATGAGATAACGAATTTGGAAAATTTGGTGATTCAGCAATTTAAAAAAGTTAATATTATCTAGTTATTAATTTTTAATAATGATTAAAAATATTCTAGATGTAATATAATCATATTTTAGATTTTGAGCGGAGCAATGAATGCATTGATTTTACAATGACATGAGTTTTATTTTGAGGCAGTAAAAATACTTCAATCTAGAACTTTGAAGGTGATTTCTGATAGATAGAAAATTGAATTTAGTTGACAATTTTATTTAAAAATAAAAAACTTCTCGTAATTCTTTAAAAAATCTAAAATTAAAAAAAAAAGAAAGTTTTTTTTGTTTGGTTTTATTATTACAATTGTAGAATCTTGAGATTTTCACTAAATGTTTAATTATCATTTAAAAATATTAAATTGATTTTTTTTTTATAAAATCCAATAAAAAATTTACCAATGGATTAACATTTTTGAAAATGTAATAAAAGATTCCACATAAGTTGTTCTTATATTTGTATACAAATTATAAAACTACATATTCACAATTCTTTATTTATGCATTGAAAGTTCAAATGTATGTCAAAATTTATAAAATATAAAAATGTTCCTCATAAATAATTATTACTGCAACCAATAAATCTAAGAAAGTAAGGAAATATACAAACACAATTATTTTAGATATTCTGAGCGGAGCGATGAATGTATTGATTTACAATGTTGTGTTTTTTTTTTTTTTTGTCTGTGTACACGAGAACGTGTCGAAATAATGCTTCAATTTCAAACTGTGGGGGTGGTTTCCTATAACAAAATGAATCTAGTTGGTGCATTGGGGAGGCCATTTTTTGAGTTTACCAATACTTTTCACAAGCGCCGGGAAAAACCAAAAAAAAAATTAAGGAAAAACGGGAATTTTTACGCAAAACCAGTCTTCGACCAAAACGATTTTTTTATATGGTTATAATTCAAAAACTAATCACTGTATAAACTTGAAATTGTCACCAAATGTTTATGTCAGTGTTATATATACAGTCAATTTTCAAAAAAAAAAATTGACTTTTTTTGAGTTTTTTATAGACCACTGAAATTTTTGATTTTTTTGAGAAATTTTTTTTGAAGTGTCAATAAAAAATTTTTGGATGATCAAAAAGTTTTGAAAATTTAATACAAGGTTCCTTATGAGTTGTTCTAATTGCAGTTAAAAAAAAATTAAAAATCACTAGTCACAATTTTTTTTTTATAAGCATTTATAGATAATTTTAGAATAGAAAAATTTTAAGTGCGTTTGAATTTTAAATTTTTAGGAAATAGCATAAGGATAACGATTTTAAATATTTGTTATTTTTCAAAAAGTCGTAGATACTTGAAAATTTTACCAGTTATTAATATTTGCGTTTTCTTAACGTGATTTAAATTTCAAAATATTTTGACTTTTCTTGAGCTATTTATAGACAACTGAAATTTTCAATTTTTCTAAAAAAAAATGTTTTGAAGTGTCGATAAAATTTTTTTGGCCCAATGGAAATACTTGAAAATTAAATTTAAATTAATACAAAGTTCCTCATAAGTTGTTCTTATAGTGATTAAAAAATTATAAGAATACATAGGCGCAATTTTTTTTTATTAGCATTTGAAGTTCAAATATTGACGAAAATTCGTCAAAATCATGAATATTTGCAAATTATTTTGTAGGTATAATTCATAAAATGTTTTTGTATAAGTAGCTAAGAGTTGAAAATTTAATACACATTTTTTCATAAGTTTAGCTTACATTAAAGAAGAACTTAAATCAAAGAACTTAAATTTTGGTGTATTCAAGCCATTAAAACATAAACCACCTTTTTCACTAACCACTGTAACTTATATTCTAGGCTGACAAATCATCTCCGTTCAGAATCGTTTTTCGTATACAGTGATACCTATCATTGGATTCAAATTTAACACTCCTATAATATATAATAATGATCCATATGGCACCCAATGTACAGCAGAGCGGTACCCACTTACCCACATTTTTTTAAAATTATATATGTAACTAACATTCGGACGAAACTATCTGTTAAATGATGAATAACGATGTAAATATTTTCTTTTATTTCAAAAGCATTATTCAAGGGAAGTTAAAGCATTTATGCATATTTTTCGCATGAATTTTACTATATGTAATGCAATTTTCAAAAGACTTATACTTTAAAATATCATCTATTTATACTATGAACCTATTCATACTGTTTCGCGATATTTAAAGTAAGGTATTACTAATCCATAATTTAATAATTATAATAATTAAATATTAATAAATACAATGTTCAAGGAAAAAAATTAATCAACCTATCGCCATACTAAAAATATTATAAATGATTTTAATATCTATATTAATAAAACATATCATGATAATAATATATACTGAGTTACATAAGTTTACAGACTATTTTTTCTCATAATTGATTTTCATTTACAATAATATATCAATGAATTCAAGTTCAATACACCCATAAAAATGAACCACACATAATGAAAATATAGGGGGCGCCAGCAAGCGGTATTTTAATGCTTACCTTTTTTTTTTTATACTTTGTAAAATCATATTTAAAGACCATTGTTTATATTATAAACA
This sequence comes from Aphis craccivora, assembly GCA_009835225.1. Classification (NCBI taxonomy): domain Eukaryota; kingdom Metazoa; phylum Arthropoda; class Insecta; order Hemiptera; family Aphididae; genus Aphis; species Aphis craccivora. The sequence continues at coordinate 10,877 of VUJU01004442.1, forward strand.
TTTTGATAACTGGGAAGCTGCTAGCTCAAATGAAGTACATAAAAAATGTCAAAATATTCACTGAATAATTTACAGTAAACATCGCGGGTAATTATTTACAAAATATAGGTTTGTATCTTTACAGTATTTTCTCTGATAACTCTCAACAATTTGAAAATATGGTCTTTAATTATATTTTTATAATTCAAATAATTAATATTTGAATAAATTCGTTATTAAGAGAACAAGTGAGAATAAGCACGCTTAGAGAATCACACATTCACACTATACATAAATATGATATAAAGTTTAGTTACTTTTTTCCATACAAAATCTAGATACTCAATATTTTTTGTTATTGGTATAATAAATATGAAAATAAGACATAGAATAATTATGATGTTGTCATATATTTTAATTTGAACATATTATTTTACATTTTGATACAAATTATATTTTTTTTTTCAGATTATGTATAAATCATCACATACTTTATTCACGTGTTTGTTTTTATTGTAAGGGAAGAATCGAATCGGTGGTAGATACTAATAATTTGTCGACTGTAATACATGATTTTGGAATTGAACCCCCACCATTATCATGAACCAGATGGACAGCACAACAAACTATAATATCATCAATATTTAAAATATATAATAGTTATTATAAAATAAAAAAATTAAATATATATTTATTACTATTAAATTACTTGAATGAGTTAGAACTATGGATCAAATTATGAATGATAAAAAAATATATAGCTAATATTTATTGGCGTTTAATTAAATAACTATTGTAGATAAAAAAAAAAAAAAAAAAAAAAAACTATGAAAAACCAAATATTAATTTATTAAACTTTAAAAATGTAGAATAATTCATTGAATTAATCCTTAAGTATAAAAAATACTAAATAAATATGGTTATACATTTTAATATAACTTTTACTAATTTTTCATAAACCAAGTTCCACTTAAGATAAAAAATTACAATAATGCTTTCAAATGAGTAGATAGTTGTAACTATTTCTGAGTAGGATCTTATAGTTATTAATTCATAAGTTTAGTATTATACAATATAATTTTATTTAGTTACTTATTTTATTTTAATCCATTTTAGATATACTGATAAATTGTTTGGTTCAATAATATAAATTAAAACGAATAATATCAATACTTTATACCTACTAAATATATGGATTACAATAATATTTTAGTACATAATTTTAAAATTTAAAACCATTATTGTTTTATAAATTAAAATTATAAATATCAAATATCAATATTGGTTTATTATTTACAAAATATTGTAATGATTATTTTTAATTATTAAATAAAATGCGTATATAAACCAATAAATAATGTTACTATAAACGTGAAATTAATATATTTACTCTTAATGGTTGTTAAAAGACCTTTATTATAACTGCAGGCTTGCAAACGAGAATGAAAATGCAACACATTGAAGAATAAAGTAGAAGTGGGAGGTATAAGAATGGGCTGTGTTTACTTGTGCAGTTTAGTGTTTCACAGACCCTTAGGTGAGAAGATTAAGTCATTCGTGTACAAACGTCGCGTCATGAACGTCCTAATCCCACTGGCTTTGTCGGTATTCTTGCTCAATCAAAATAATGCTTGGTTTATAAATCACAAAAATTCAGGAGGTAAGAAATTCTTATTTATTTAATTTATATACAATTTTAAATTGAAAATTATTTAAATTAACAAGCTTTAATTTTTGAAATTAAAAATAACCCTCATTTGTAAATTGCGTTCTAAGATAATTAATGGCTTTTTTTTTATTAAAAATTAATGATTAAAAAAATAATAATAATATTATATTTTATAAAAAATTGAGACAATTAAAAATAAATAAATAAATAACTTTTAATTTCTATGACTTTATATAATAAATACTTGTGTAAGTGTTTAAATATTTTAAATAAATTAAAATTTTTTATATAATATTTAATTATGAAATTTGTATTTGTGTATATAGTCTTATAGTTTTTATATTTTAAATTATAATGTACTTAGTAATAATATTCGTTTACTTTCTTTAATTAGTGATACTTTTAACTGAAATAATACATTTTTAGTTTTTTGTATCGTTTAAAAATTTGGAATTGCATAATTTTTAAGTGAGTATTATCTAAAAAATAATATATCTATATTAAGTGTTTATAACATGGAGATTTTATGAATTTTAAACATGAAATATCGTAAGTACCACTATAATCAAATTAAAAATTAAAGTCAGAATTCTATAAATTATGTATTTTTGAAGTATTAATAATTTTATTTTCAATTTTTTTTTTAAAACTCCTTTAATATAAATTGAATTATCTAAAATTATTAAGTAACATGAACATATAAATACAATTTCGGGGGTCGGAATTTAATAAATTAATACATACGTTTTAGAAATACAATTATTTTCACATACGTATATTTAAGAGGATTCATTCTTTACAAACCATAAACCATTTTTTTTTTTAATAATACCTATAGTTTACCTATTTACATTTTCATTAATCTTTAAATTTGTTTGTAAATATTTCATTTATATTTAATAAATTTTTGTAAATTCAATGCTCATCACTTTTTGTGACATGTGAGTAGGTATAGTCCTTAAATATTTATACCGATTATTATGTATAATTCGATAGAACGCATGATAAATATTAAATATTATATATGAATGTATACATAGTCAAAATAAAACAACAAAAATAACTTAAATATTGAAATGATGATTGGACAGGCTTATACAATAATGTGTACGTAGATTTCTATAATAGAACAATATTTTTTTAAATTATTCTTTCTTAAAATAAGTAGTAGGTATAGAATTAAAGAAATCCATAGTTGTTTTTTTAAAGAATATGTTATGAATTTGTTTTATTTCTTAAACTTAGAAGTAAGTATACACTATTTTTTTAATATGTTATATTTTCAAATTTTATTACCATACACCTATTTTTAATATTTTTTAATGCAATTGTTTCTTCTTCTTAGTTATTAGACCGTTATTTTCTTTTTGTAAATACTACTTATAAATATTTATTTAGGTAAAATATAGGTATTAATTAAATACATTTTTTTCATTCAGAAATACGATTGTACATTTATTTGAACGTTTTAAGATAGTATTCAATTCAAAGAATAATAGTATAAAGAATTTTTATAAAGTTGAAATTAAAAAAATTCTTGAAACATAAAATTCAAATAAAATATTAAATTTTATATTTGATGGTAAAATGTTAAAGTGCAAACACATAAAATGGAATGGAATAAAATTATGGAGATGACAAAAAAAAAAATAAATGATATTATTTATGTTATACATAATATAACCTAAAGTTGATTACATAAAAAAATTTGGTTTTCGAGAACTTAAATAAACGTTTTTATATAGATATAGGCATTTTGCCTATTGAATTTGTAATAAATGTTAAATATAAAATATTCTATTGAGAATATATATTATAGGTTACTACTAATATATTTATTTTTATTTTTTTCTTACTCATAAACCAATATATTTAACTACTTATATACATCTGAAAGCTACTATTATTTTATTTTTCTATTTTTTATTAGAAAAAACCCAAATGTCTTTAAGGTTTTATTTTATTATTTACTTTTATATATCAAAGTTAAATTGAATAATAAGTAGGAATGAAAAAAAAACTAAATCATTTATATTTATATAAAGACAGCGGCTTTATTTATTTGAGGTAAAATTAAAATTATTAAGTCTTAATACTATACATAGTTGAATTTTTCTTTTCAAAAAGTTTATTTATACCATACAGTCTGTATCATATTTTCATTATATAGTATTTTTGAAAATGATTAAGTTTTTAAAACATTAACTTCAAAGTTAATTAAAATTCGAAATGTTGATTTATTTTTTTTTTTTATAATACTAGGCCTGTTATTTAGACATATTTAGTATTAATATATTTTAATAATTATAAGAATTAAATTTTTACGCGGTTCCTCCAGTTATTGAAGTTATATGTTTAGTTTTCACGGTTATATTTTCGATATTCTAATAATTGCATTGTAGATTATACAATTATTGTAAATTTTCTGCGCATTATGTTTGCACTTACAAATAATAAGTATTATTTCTAAAATAATTCATCTTTTTTTCATATAAATAGTATTTTAAATATATTATAATATATGATTTTAGTTTATTGAAGTTAATATGTGTTTTTAAGAAAAGAAAGTGAACATTTACTTTGGTGAAGTCTTCAAGGGAATATAACTTGACAAGACGTATTACATTAAAAAAATAATGTTGTTTAAATTGTTTTTTTGAATTAAATGTTGAAATTTAAAATGTACAATTTCTTACTATGAAATTAAACTCAAGTTTCATTGCAACGATGAACAAAATAATGCTTTTAGACCCTGATCATTCGGAAACGGTGATAAATGATCCGTATATAATGTTTTTCCTTTAAATTATTCTCCTACAAAATCGTGATCCATTGTTTTAAAATGTTAAGTCTGTTTTAATGCTAACAGCATTTAACAAATAGAAATCATTAAAAGCATTTTTAAGTAATTTTTACTGTATTGTATTAATCTGTTTTTACACTTATATTTAAATATTTGAAAATAGAGCATTTTTGGTAGGTATATTTTTATAAAAGACCTTTTCGGACAATCTTTATTTTATCTTAACGAAAAAATTCCTCTTTGTACAATTAATAAAATCAAACCAGAAAAACTGTTTGGCTAGGTTGAAAAGTAATTTCTCCCAACACCCATCTAACATATTCAACTAAAAACCTCAGTGGTATAAAAGAAAATAGAACCACGTTTTAGGCTGTATTTATAATAAATATTAGAGAATTAAATAATATTACTTTTCCAATTATTTAAATATTTTTGATTGAAATAATTTTAGTGCTTACATCAAACATTGAACCATTTAAAAATATTCTCTTTGATAGATAATTCTAAGTAGTTAAAATTTATTTTTTGTTATAATATATATAATAAAAAATATATAAATCGTACAACGTGAATGGAATAATTATGCATTTTGAAAAATAAAAATGTTAATTTATTGTTTTATATGATTATCTTTTCCCACTGTAATATGTATACTCGTAACACTAAACATGGGTGACTTTACATGGACTTCGGTTGAGTGGACCGTTTTACAAGTTTTGGTCTCTGAAACATCTAGTAATTTGATTTCGGCTGATGATTCGTACTTAGATCCACTCTAAAGTAATATGAAAACTGCCATTTCGAGATAATAAATGAGGAGCAACAATTTGTTTTCTTTTATTTAAAAAGAAAACATCAGTGAAAACCTTCCATGATATTTTAGAACCCTTAGTATTTATACTAGATGGTAGGTATATATAAACACGATTCAAAAAATATGTAATCACTTAAAAATATATTTTAGTTTTTGATATACAACGTAGTAACTTTTTATATTTAAAATAATGATATTTCTGTATTGATTTACAATGGTTAGTGTAAAAACATAAATGTCAGCTACAAAAGTTTCTTGTAGACCTATTCTTTAGATGGGATGATACTCAAAAAATCCATTTTTGAAATGTCTAAAACATTTGTATTATTTCCCAATTGTTTTCTTTATAGCGGGTATTTTAAAAAAATAGAAATTTTTAAGTTAGCATATCTACTGTGTTAGGTATGTCATTATTTTGGATGGATCAAATAAACAATTAGACGAGAGATTATATCTAGATTATCTTCAAATAACACATTAAAAGGTTTTTTATTATTTTATATAGCTTTTACTATAACAAATAAATATTACAAAAATAAAGTTTTATAATATTATTATCGAGAAAATATTTAAAACACAATAACATGATTTTTCACTACATAAAATGCTAGTGTACCTAAGTATTTTGTGACAATTTAAATTTTACAGGATTGTCGTTATTTGTTTATTAAGTCATATGTTAAAGTAAAACATTGATAGATATTATTTTATAATATACTTAGTTTACTTTGTTTTATTCTTTCGCTACTTTTACCGGAATAGCGAATATTACATTATCCAAAGTAAAATACCCGTATCAAATTTCTAATTAATTATATGAGGTACATGAAACTTTTGAGAGATATACACATATCAAACAATTACTCATAGAGAAAATCAAAAATACACATTTCTTTATAAAACCAATAAATTTCTAGTTACGATTAAAAAAATATTCAATTTTGAAAATTAAATATTATAACCACTGTGTATGTATGGGTATTTCCCAAAAAAATTATAATTTTTCTGGAATCATAAACAAGGGACAAATTATAACTTTCAACAATGGTGTTGAAAATTCATTTAAATATTTAAGGTTTTTTTTTACTAAATTTAAGTTTTAAAATATAGAAAAGTAGATATTTTTAAATTTTAAGGTTTCAGTATAAATTACTCATGAGAAATCTGGTATTATAGTTTTAACCTAGTGAATAATTTGTTATCAACAATTATTTATAAAAAACTATTAAAAATTTTAATTTGTCTTGCCTCAAAAATAGTTAAAGCTTTTTGACTATTTTATAATATAATAAAAATGATAGTATAGAACACCTTGTGATAATTTCATTTATCTACTGTTTTTTTTTTTTTTTTTTTGAAATTAAATAAATAAAAAATTGTTGTAGGAGAAATAATTATTTTACTAGTGAATATCTAATGTCGTTAACATTTTAACTTCAAATTCGTATAAAAAATTAATTTAGCCTTTTGGTAGAATTTTTTTATATATAATATATTGAAAACTACTAAAGAGTCTTATACTCAATTTTAAAATCTTATCATAAAAACAAAATTTTTTTTTTTAAATTGTTAGTTACCAAATAATTTGTTCATTTATGATATTTTAATGAATTTTGTAAAAATGTTAACTTTAAGCGCTTATAAAAAAGTATTTTGACGATAGATTCTCGATATTTTTTAATTGAAAAATTAACAACTGATAATGTACTTTATATTACATTTAAAAAAATGATTGACCAACGGATAATTTTTATTGGAATATATAGAAAAAAACTAAAAAAATATCGAAAATTTGATCATAAATATAAAATTTTGGTTTAAAATTTAAATACTTAAGGATTACAACTATTCGTTATCGAGTTATACAAAAAAATAAAAACAATTTTGTTAAACAATGGATTTGTGTATTATTAATTCTCGTTTTTCTTTAATTTATTTATTGCTTTTTCCAATTATAAAAAAAGTATTGAGAATTTTAATTTTGACCTCTTTAAACTAAAAACTAAATCCAATTTTATATCCAAAACTTTAATGATGAAAAATCATAGTTTTTTCAAATACACACACATACCAAAAAAAATTTAACACCATTTTTTGTAAAATCAATACATCTATCGATCCGTTAATGTTAGTGATCCGAAATATTACATAATAAGAATTATTAGTTGATAAAATAAAAATATTTTTTTCCTTGCTTTAAATTAATAAAAAAGTTTCCAAAATAATAAATAAATAATTATTTTAATAATTTAAATTATTATCCGATAATACCCGATCCCTAAAAATTACTAAAGAATAAATTTAATCTAATTTAGTTAGGTAAAGAAAACAATTGACATAGAGAAATATATTAGGTTGAGTGTTAAAAATTATAATTAAGTTTATTTATATAAATTTTTGTTGACAAAATTAACCATTTTCTTAAAGTGAATATTTAATTATCATGGCTGTTGGTGAGGCTCTTTATAACTTAATTGCTGGTTAGGTATCTAATCCGATTCTGTATAAT
>VUJU01004443.1:0-18648 GCA_009835225.1 Aphis craccivora
CCGGAAAAGACTTCCATTCCCTCTTAAAGATGGACTATTTCTATTTCACATAATGCTTATGGTAAACTTTTTAACCATAGAAACTAGCTTATATAGTAAAGGGGTCAACCCATGCATCACAAATTCAGATCGTGCATAGTGTAGAACAAGTAACAAACTATAGTGATTTGACTGTCTTGTCACTGTTGTTCATTTAATAACCAATAATTACCAATACCTACCTATGTCTTTAATTAGGGCCAGTAGTCAGTAGGTATTTAGTACACACAATGACCACAAAGGACACTGTGAAAATTAAATTGTAATTTTTAATTAAAATATGGGGTACAAGAATTGAGGAATATGAATGGCAACTTGTCCAAATAATGTATACTTCCTTTTATACATTATTGGTACATGTCAATATTATATTCTTAAAAATTTTTACACGAAAATATTATTTTTCCGACACCAATAAAGGTATATTATATTTTTAATAAAATAATAATAATAGGCTTTATGTTTTTAACATTTTATATTTCAACTCCAATTGTTTAAGTACAATTTTATTCACATTATATTTCCAGTGAAAATTGTGAATAATGAAAAGTAAATAATATTTGGCTCATGGACGAGAATCATATTTTTATAGATCTAAAATAAGTATTTTATTTATGTTATGTCTAGATATGTAGGTATTTTTCATTATAATAATATTATGCTCACATATCGTTGTATAGGAAACAGCTTAAAAAATAATTAAAAAATAACGGCCAGGTAGTCGAACACAGATAATAGTTATTCCCAGCATAAATTTCGATCACTGACGAAAATGCACGAAAAACTGACACAGATGACACGTATCTGTAACAATGAAGCGCAAAACCTGTGACTTTTGTGTGGCACAAGTGACATAAGGGATGACCGAATATATGGGTTTCTGCAAGTATGCAGCCGTCAGAAGATAGTTTATTGAAAACACGCATATGCCTTTGATAAAGTCGCCAGTCTGCACTCTGTTCAACATGACCGTGTCGTCTATTTCACCAGTACATGAGCACCAGCTATATACCTACAATATAGACAGCACCTCTCCGCATCGGATCCTGCGAACATCAACTAGACCTCTTTTTTCAACAAGCTAAAATACAATTGTATTTATTTTAATTCTCATATTTAGAGATTTTAATTTATTTTACCTTACTATTCTACTCATAGACCACCTTATACTTAGTATAAAGTCTACGATTCTACGCCATAATATACGCATATGCACATTACATAGCTGCGAGCCAGCTAAGGTAGGTACCTATACATTATTATTATATAGGTACTTCATATTGGAATAATTGTAGTTTATACTTTATAAACAAATTTTATTATTCAGTCTACAGTCTACTTGATCAAATTCTCAAACACACGATCTCGAGAGCCTTCCGAACATTAGGAGAAAGGTAAAAGTCTAAATTTAACATTTATATCTGGTAGGTGATTAAATTGTTCAGCATTTATGGCTGTAGAGAATAATACTCCCAGACCTACATCTATTATTCAAGTTTTAGTTGTCTTTGGCAGTTTAGTTCAATATTTTTATTTTTACTAGGTGGTAGGTAAGTATTCTCTTATTATCTTATAGTCTTATCATAATCCTTTATAATTTAAATTTAAATACAATACTTTATAAATATAGGTACCAATGTTATTTAAAAATATTATGAATAAAAAAACTATGTTTTGATTTAGCCAGTGTATGTCCAATACTCCAATCCATGAATCATTAAAAACCACTAATAAAACAAAATTATTACAGGAAGAATATATTATAATATTATATGAACTATAGAGCATCTAATTTGTACCTACCAACTAAAAATTATATCATTTTAAATATCGAAAACTGTTTTATGCAAGACAATGATGTTTCGTCGTCTATTGAAATCCTATTGTCAAAATTTGCTCTAAGCAAAAATGTTTTGAAACTTAATAATCTAAATATATTTTATGAAGACTGTATATCTAAAAAAGTCTTTATTAGTCTTAATTTTAATATGTTTTGGAAAATTGCTTTTAGTGTAGTAAAAAGAAACTGAAATTATGGATATTTTATAGATTCGTGTGATGCAAACTTTTAATCCTAGTTTCCTACCTACCTACGTTTTCCGAGTTCCTGACCTGAGTTTTTATACAAAGCAGTCAGAATATAATATTCACAGTGAACAGATATTTGGTGATAATATCTCAGAAAGCCAAGATCCTCATATTATGTAGTAGACGTGAATAAGAGCGACTTAGATCAACTAACATTACAATTGATAACGAATCATTGCAACAAGTAGGTAGGTACACGAATATAAATAACTAGGAAGTTTAATAACGGCAGATGGTATGAGTAAAAGAAGTAGGTACTAAGTAGAATAAATCAGGCAAAATGTGCATTCAATAAGAAAAAGAACCTATTCAACCCCAGAAGCATAGATATATTAACATCGGAAAGAATTTGATTAAAACATACGTGTGGAGTGTGATGTTATGTGGCAGTGAAACTTGGACGATCGCTAAAGCAGATGAAAAAAGATTATTGGCATTTGAAGCATGGTGTTGGAGAAGGATGCAAACAATAAGCTGGAGAGAACATAATAATATGACAAACGAAGAGGTATTCGCTAGAGCTGAAGGACGAAGATGTTTCATGAAAAATTTAAAGAAAAGAAGAATTAAAATAAAAAGGACTTACACTTAGACATAACAACCTATTGAAAATAATTATGGAAGAGATGATAAAAGGAAAGAATGTAGTTGGTAGACCACCTCTGGACTACTTACAACAAATAATGAGGGAAGTATACGGGCCAAACTACAGACAAATAAAGAGGAAAGCGGAAAATCGGGAAGAATGGAGAGTTTGCAACAAACCGGCCCCATGGCTGAACAAACTAAGAAGTATTTCAGAATAAAATGTTCAGTAAATTATGATTATAAATTATTAAATTTTTATTATAACTTATAAGCTACCTACGTTTTGCAAATACGAAAATAATAATTTATTATTCATAGATCAATGAAATTAATCTTAAAATTATGATTTATTACCATCATGTTTTAATCTTATCTATTCTGTGGTAACACCTTGGTTTTCTACGACTACCATATACCACGACTATAGCTCGTACGCGTGCAGATAACAATCGATGTTATCAACACACCGTTATCATTAGTTATCAGTATCAATACGTAATACAAACACTTTTGAATTCACTGTAATGTTTTTAATGTAAAATATAAAAAATGAGCAAGATATATTGTACGTGTGTTAAATTTTCATCGCACCGTTTTACATAAATCATTTAGGCCGTATTTAATTTTGTCGTTGGTTTGATTTATTAATCAAACAACGAGCCTGTTAATTTTCCGCGTAACGTTCTAACGTGTAATATCGCTCGCCCCACACACATGACGACGACACGTCGATATTGTTTTCGTTATTACTGCATTCGTTGCTTTTGCTGTTGACTTAATCCGTACGATTGAATAACAGAGCCCATCGTCGCTAACACCATGGCATCATCTGACGCAGGCATTGAGACGAAATCTGATGTCCAAATGCCGGATCATGATGTAAGTACTCTTGTAACCTAAGCTGTCTGCCAGTTACAGAGTTGTTCTCGGTCTGCCATTTGCATCGTAGGCATATTATACAATATTATACATTTCCAATATCTAAACAGCGACTAAAATAAGTACGCGTTCAACATTTATCTTTAGAGGTCTTCTGATGCCACCAAATTTATTTTACTAAATTGCAAACTTACTATATTTTAGTTAAATCAAAGTTCAGATTTAATTTTAGAAATAATAACTGTAGCTTCTTCTTGCTGATTTATGTTCATTTAAATTCATCTTTATGTTTTATGTTGTTTGTTTTTAAATTAAAGGTTGAACCTTCTCCTTTCACGGAATTGCATGAACAGTTTATGCAAACTTTGGACAATCTAGACAATAACCAATTAAACACCCAGTTGACATCACATGCCCTGCCTTTGGGTTCCAAGACATTTTGTGATATTCTGGCATCGTTACAAGTTTGTTTTTTGAGATATGTTAATTTTCTATAGTATAAGTTATTTTTTAACAATTTGAATTATTGCGATAGACCCTGGTATTAACTCAAAACAAAAAGGATGATGGAGAGGGTTTTGAAGAAAGCGCTCTTCCTGTTCTTCAAAACCTGGATAAATTCAGTTTGACATCATATTCTTTAAGCTATTACATAAGTCACTGTTTACCCAATGAACAGACTGTGCCCGTATTGTCTTTGGTCAATAAGTCTACAACTATGTGGCTATCAAAATTATTTCAGTCAGTATAAAAATAAGTTTATTGCATTTTTTTTAAATTGTTAATAGCTTTTATATTGTAATAATTGTTTAATTTTTAATTTAGATTTTCAAACTGTGGGGCATTTTATACAGAAAATATGTTGTTGAGCTATGAAAGAGTGATACTACTTGCTTTGCATCGCATGTTTGGTGCAGAATACCTTCATCTATCCGAATTGCCTATAGTTTATTGCACCCCAGATCCAGTATTGGTTGGTACAATAAAAAGAACAGCCTTACAAGTAATTAAAATGACTGACAGCTAGACTTTTTTCAATTTCAATACTTAATAATAGAATTTAATAGATTGGAATGAAGGAAAACTGTGTACAAATCATACCATGCCTATCAAATGTGCTATGTCCATATAAAGCAGACTTAGGAGCATTAGAAGCTATCATCAAAACTGATATTGATAACCATAGAAAACCTCTTATTGTTTTTGCAAGAGCAGGTAATAAATTAGATTATATAATTGTCTTACGTTAATGCTTATTTTCTTATACTAGGTGCACACGTTACTGGTCAGATAGATGATATTGTAAACCTTAAAGAATTATGCAATAAACACAATATTTGGTTACACTTATCTGGCGATAATTTATCTGGATTGGCCTTGACAACATTTAAAACAAAAGTATTTTAAATAATTATTAGTCATAATGATATTAAGTGTTATTACTTATTATTAACTGATTATTTTTTTTCATTTTTAGAGTTCTAATCTGGCTGATAGTATGACATTAACTCCTAGCATTTGGTTGAATATTTCTGCACTGCCTGTTATTGTATCCTTTTAAAGATGGGAATTATCATAATTATTTAATAATATAGTTGTTCAATATTTAAAACTGTAAATAATAATTAATTTAATTATAATATGTCATAAAGAAAATTGAGAAAAATTCTCCATTTTCTATAAATGTATTGAGTTAAAAAATGTAGTTCAATTACTTTTTCTAATACATAGACATATTCTATCAGATTTTTCTTAAAAATATTTTTTAGACTTTATTTGATAAACAATATACAAGTACAGAAATATTGAATATTTACAAGAGTAAATGTTTACCTATTTGGACGTGTTTTCAAGTTAGTATCAATAACTTAGTACTTTTTTAATAAAATATTAAGACAATCATATTTTTCAGGCTTTAGGACATGATGCGCTAGTTCTAAGGATACAACAAAAATTTGAAATTTGTCAGCGTATATATAGTTTGGTTAAACGTTATGACTGTTTAAGGATTTTGGTAATAAAAGCAATTTTTATTAATTATTGTCAATAAATAAACTGTTTTATTATTATTCAGTGTGAAACTAATGACCGTAACAGCGAGAATGAAGAAACAGTTGCTGATATTATTGCCAATCAAGAAAATATTCCAGTTAAGTTAATGTTAATATTTCTTGTGCTTATTCAAACAACATGTATTAATATCAGTTATTTTTTACCATCAGGATTTATTACACAACTTATCGAGTTGTCTTGTTATCCAATTCATACCAAAAGACTGTAACCAAAGAGTTTCCCCTTATTATGATAAACTAAATTCTTGGGTAAGAAATATTTCTGCATGCTCAGAATTTATGTTGATGTATTTATTTGTTTTTCAGTTAGGTCAAGTGTTAGAACGAGAAATTCCAGAAGCACCTTTAGAATTGTGTGAAATTGAGTCCCTCGGTGTTGTAGTAACGTTTTCACCTTTCACAGTTTTAAATTCACTAGTAACTGAAGACGATTGGGAAACGTTTAGCATTTGTTTGGATCAACATATTGTTAGTATAATATGTTAATATTTATCTATAAATAACTTTAACAAACAAAACATTAGTTCCTTGTTTCATATTATGTTTTTGATAGGAAATTTTGCTGGCTACAGTTGACTATAAAGAAAAACTGACAGCGCTAATAGCCAATTTACCATCACTCGAATATGTCGAAATCGATGACTGGGCAGGACTTGGTGCTGTAAGGTATGTGCCACAACTGTGGCAATCGTCTGACCAGCAATTGGCCACTGATCAGGCTAAACAAGATTTAAATCGACTAAATGTACGCATCGTACAACAGCTTCGTTCAATTGACGCTGCATTTTCATTAGGTAAGCCAACTAGTAAATAAACTGCAACTGTAATGCTTTGAACCAATTTGTCCGATTATTTAGGTGAAGGAAGTGACGGATTGGCCTGTGTTCGTTTTGGTATGGTCACAGCTGACACAGATGTAGCTGAATTGTTGTCTCTGGTCCAAAGTACTGGGCGTAAAGAAGAAGAGTCAACCAAATATATTGATTCGATGGCCGAACTTGTGAAAAAAGGTATAAAAAAACACAAAGTATAGATTAATATAGCTTAAGCATTTGTAAATTTTTATTTTTTTTTATTTTAGGTATAGAGACTGCAACTGTAGATTTGAAAAAAGAAACCGAAGAAAAGATATGGCAAGAAGGTATTTTAAGACACGTACCAGTTTTTGGCAACATAGTTAACTGGTGGTCTCCGCCGGCAAAAAATGCAGTGAAAGGTCGATGGTTAGATTTGGAGGCAGGTGTGGTTCGATCTACTGAAGTAATATATGAAAAAAAGGCTCAGATAGAAGAATCTGATGGCAATGAAAATGAATCTGTTGCGGCTAATGATGTGCCAATGGAGTAAACACAGCTTATACATGTATTATTAAGTTTACTGCTATATATTTTTATTTTTATTTTTTTTGAGTATTTATTTTTATTAATCGAGTTCTTGCTCATAAGAATTCAATAGTTACTAAAAGATATTTATTTCAATATGAATTTTAAAAAAACTTATTTATTCATATTTTGGTAGAATTTTTAGTTTGTTGGACATTTTCATCTGTTCTTATTATTATTTTTTTTTTTATATATAATATGTATATTATTATATATTTTACTAAAATTGTTTAATCATAATAAATTACAATGTGGTATTTATTAGAGTATTTTATATTTAACCGATGATTAGGGTTGAGGACTTCTAGTACTTAAAATCTAAAAATATGCATGCACTTATGCACTTAAAAATTAAGAAATATGTGCTTAAAATATGCTCTTAAGCAAATTACTTTATTTTATTATTTAGTGTAATTATAATATTTATATAGAGTCACAATAAATTCCGACACATAACTTAGATTAAACAAAAAGCCAATGATTTTTTTTCCTATGGCATATTTTAAAATGAAAAAAAAATTTTTCTAAAAAAGTTTGAAGTAGACAAAATTATTATGCGACAAAAATATTTCATGCAGTGCGAGCAATGATAAAACGAGTATGCGCCAAAATATGACGGAAACTAAAGTTCACTGTAGTAAAATATAGTAAATTACCTAACTTTACTGTTAATGAAAATATTATTTTTAAATGAAAAATTTACCATTTTTTGTCTAAGCTAATTTAAGAAGTTATTTTGAAAATTGCCAAATATTATGTTCTTAATTTTTCTAATATACCCAAATATGCATTATATACAATATTGACAAAATACGCAAAGATATGCAGAATAAAATTTAAAATTTGATCTCCTGGTATTATGAAACACATTTGTTGATCACTAGAATTTTTCTACGATCTTTCTAAAAAAAATAGAAGTCCTTAACCCTACTGAAGATTTATCAGTTGATAATATGATGTTATGTTCTATGAAAAAATTATTGAGGGCAATAATGATTCCATATGAGTACTTCTATCAAGGCAATGCAATCAAGTGACCACAGAATTAAAATCAATCTAAAAATTATCATGTATCTAAATTGATGTTTGTTTATATACATACATAGTGTGTAAATTGTATTATTTGTGTCAGTTGAAAGTCTTCAGACCAAAATATAATATTTCCATAGTTTGACTAAGGCATTACATAATTATCATTATTACTATTACTATCTATGAATGTGGAAATTTAGTTGTGTTTTCATGTTGACTAAAGTTGGTTGGCATCCTATTTTTGTACATTGTATTATTCCCCAAATTGTTGCTCTTTGTTTTCTTAAATAAATAATCGTTCACATCACTGCAATATCCATACTCATTTTATAATTATAGGTAAAATAATGAATCATTAATTTTTATTTAATTAGTTATCGGTATTTTATTTGAAAAAACTCTTAATAATGTTTTCAAAAGAAATACAATTTTTTACAATATTTATTGGATGAAGCAAGTGCTGCTTGACAAAGTGTTTCATTATAACACTTATAAAACTAGCAAAATACACACTCGATGTTAATGAATGTTTGTGAAACCTAGATAGTCCCTAAAAAAAAAAATATTTATAAGAACACGTGAAATTTTTTAAGACTGTTTACAAAATATTATCACAAAAAATGGTTAACCATCTATGTTCACATCATTACATCAATATCAAATGTGTATTAGTTTTAAGATCTACTCATCAAAATATATGTAGTGATCAACAATATGACATACATGTTTAATGTTAAAAATTGTTAATAATAACACATTAATTTTTAACATGAGAATAAAACACAAGTTACTGATTTATTTTAGACTGATGTTAATTATTTGAATATCATCGTGTGGCTTATCGGTTTTAGGATGAGTTTTTGCATTGCAAATAGTTTGTACTACTTCCATTCCTTTGGTAACTCGTCCAAATACGGTATGTTTATTATCCAGCCAAGGCTAAAAACAAAACAATAATTTAAATACAACATATTATATTTACCATAATACTATTTAACTGAATATAAAAAAATAAATAAATAAAACTCACAGTGGGAATAAGTGTGATAAAAAATTGACTACCATTNTGGACCTGCATTAGCCATGCTCAATGTATAAGGTCGGTCATGTTTCAAATGCGAACGAATTTCATCTTCAAACTCACCACCCCATATACTTTCACCGCCTAATCCAGTACCTAAAATGGTTTTAAAAATGTTAACCCTGCCATAATGAAATATATTATTAAACATCAATTGTATACCTGTAGGATCTCCAGTTTGTATCATAAATCCTTTGATAACTCTATGAAATATGTTGCCATTATAATATCCATTTTTGCTATGAACACAGAAATTCTCAACTGTTTTTTGGCATTCTTTAAATAATGCTACTTGAATATCACCAAAAACAGTATGCAAAGTAGCTGTATCGTATAATCGTTGGATACCTAAACAAATTTATATAATTATAAAATTATAATATTTCAGTTTTACAATTAAAAAATTTAAGTTAAATGGCCCTTCATAAAAGTGTTAGACATACTGCATGATATATTAATGATATTTAATTTCTCTTCTAATTATATTTTATTTTACAGAGAAAAAATGTTATCACATATTTTTAGTAGGTCAATGAATTTGTTGAAGTTTTAAGTAAAACTAGGATTGCTTAAAAGTTTTATTTAACAAGAAATACATATTAAAAACTTTTATTTTGCATTCTTTAAATAACTTTTTTTTTAGTTTGATTTTGATTATATTTTTAAGATCTATAAAATGTTTTATTAAATTTTATAGTGTATTAACTTCATATTAAAAGTATATAATTAAATAAATAAATGTTTCATTGAACATTTCATAAATATTAAATATATATATATTTATTACAATTTTGAATAAAACTTACAGGCAGCTTCAGTAGAAGATATAATATCTTCTTTTGAAGGTCTTTCATTAAATACATCACGATCAGCATCAATACTTTTTATATCTTCAGGTTCTCGCCTACAAAAAAAAAAAAAAAAGTATAAATTATAAAAATAAGGTATTACAAGTACTAAAACAATGAACATCTATTTTTTAATACTCTTGACTTTTCTAATATGGCTTTATTTATATTAAATTAAAAATATTGAGATCTTTATTAATATACAACATAAAACAAACACTAACTTGGTAAACATATAAAATCTATTCTTTTTATATGCTGTACAAAACAGTGTAGGATCACTAATAGAAGCTTCCAATGCAGGATTTGTTGCTGCTTCCATTTCTAATGTTACTGCTGCTTTTAGTTTTTTAGCCTTACCCTATGGAAATGTACAGAATTAAAATGTATAAAACCATATTCTTCGAATAAAACGCACATCTTACGCTGTGTACTGACTTGAAATAAGGCGACTCTCAATGCTCTTAAGTTTTCAGGTTTTCCAATAATTTTGACCAATGTGTTATTAAATATGTTGACAACTTTCACACCTAACATGGTTGGATAAAATAAATAATTTCCACTTTCATCAAAACACAAATTAGCTGTATGAGAGATCTCTGTTTTATCCAACTCTCGTTCAATTGCCATTCTAAAATAAAATAATACATAATATTGAATATTGATTACTTAGATAAAATACAATAAATTAATGTTCAAAAGTTTTACCTTCGAATAAATTCAATGTTAGGTATTTGTTGCTTTTTTTGTTGAAGTTCACTAAAACGTGTCAAAGATTCATCATATACCCTACTTAGTTTACCAGTCAAAAAGTTAAAAACTCTGACCTAAAAAATAAAAATAATTATTGAACAACTAATTGTACATTCAATTCATCAATATAAAATACATATTTATTAATTTAAAAAAAGTAGATTTAGTATATCTTTTATCAGTAATATAATTATCATAGTATATCTAAAGCAGGGGTCACCAATCAATATTTTCCGTGGGCCACATTAAGAATACGGAAAATTCTTGCGGGCCATAAAAATTCAAAGTACATAATATTTATTATAATAGGCTGATTAGATTAGGTTACGTATTAAATTATCAGCTATTTCTCTCCTTGTCTGCGGGCCAGTTAAAATCCGGCCCGCAGGCCGCCATTTGGTGACCCCTGATCTAAAGCAAGAGAATAAATATGGAGTATAGTCAAAGAAAATCCAGATTATAGGATGATTATTCCCTAATGGGAAACCTCATTTCAAGCTCACAATGATTAAAGTGATTTCAGCTCTACTATGTAGAACTAGTCTTCATTTACTTTAATAAATACAAATTAATCTTTAAATTGTATCCACAGTGAAATGGGTGTTTTCTTTAAAAATACAGAAATTGAATTATATATATAACATAAATGAAACAAATGCATTAAATAGATACTAATGTTTGTATTAAAAAATAATTTACTTTAATTGTATTTAAAAACAAGATCAAAATATGCGATAGCAATTAATAATATAATGTACCTACTTATGTATATAAGTAAACCAATACAATTATATATTTATTATATCTTTTACCTTTCTATCGGGTGACATAGTAGCAAATTTTAATCCATCATTTGAAAAACATAAACTGGTTGCATATGTCTTATGTCTAACAAACTCGAAGAGATCAGTGTCCAATTTAGAATCAAACTGTACACACTTTGGAAATTCATAATCTGTTTTAGCTCCAGACCAATATTCAATTATGCCACTCTTATCTGCTGATATAGTCACATCAAACACTGAATTAAACTGAAATCATTTAAAAGTATAATAAATTGTTAAATAGTAAGTCACAGACTTAGTAAAATAATTATATTTCAGTTTTTAAATTAAAATATGTTTACCTTAATAAATACAATTGGTTTTGTATGCATTTTGTCTATTACATGAAGAGGTGTGTTTACTCCTTTTCCGTCATAAATAAATATTTTAGGTTCATTTGTGCTGCTTCTATATAATAAACATTTTTATTATTAATTAATATAATGTACAACATCAAAACTTTAATTTCATCATTTTAATAAACTAAAATATTTCATACACAACAAACATAAAAAATTTGCTTCCAAATTTTAACAGTTGATAAATATTTAAAACAAAATTAATAAATTAAAATGTAATTAAGTAATATACAAATCACAAATTTAAATTTTAAAAATACACACTCACACAGCAACAGTATGAATTGGATCTCCTTTTGAATGCACCCAACATGCACTAAGTGGTATGTAATCTAACTTGATCATGTTGATCATATCTGTAAAAAAAAAAATCAATTATAATACCAACCCCAACAAGTGCTTAGAGTAAACAAATTTACAAAAGACCATAACAATATCAGTTCATTTTAGAACTGAACAGTCACAAAACAATTATAAACATGATGTATTAAATAGGTAAAGCAAATAACTCAAAAGTAGGTACCAAAATTAATAACATCAAAAACTTTGACAGTCTGATCTGACGATATTGTACACATTAGAGTTCCGTTATAATTATCAGTTAAATCAGTAATTGGAGTAAGATGACTACGAAAATGTTTTACAAATTCAATTAACTCTTCGGTTTTTTTCCAGAACTTCACATGTCCATCACAGCTTGCTGTTATTAAAAAATCAGTTCTGTAATAAAAATTATAAATACAATTTGATATTCCGATTTTAAATAACAATATTAAAGTAAATACTTGGTTATTATTATATGTGTAATAACATCCCGATGCATGTAGCTTTTTTCATAAGTATCGCATGTTGGTAAATTTTCCAAGTACAAATGTTCATACTTTAGAACTAAATTAAAAAATAAATAATGATTAAAATATTATTAACATGGCTTATTATAAATCACCTATCACAGCTTTGGCTATTAATATAATAACTTAGATATGTCTATAGAATATTAAATAAATAGTCATAACAATATATTCCTTTTCATAAGATAAAGTGGTATTAAATTTTCAATTATCCACAACATTTTGAGGGTTACAACAAATGTATTCTTTTTGGAAATCTAAGAATACCTACCTAATCTACCTACTAAAGTTACGTTTAAAACGAGTTTAAAATAAATTTCATAAAATTGCGACTAAAATGTTAAAAAACTAACAATAAATAATTCAATTATTGAATTATATATAATATAAATATTAAACATAAGTGAAGACTTTAAATAAGTAGCTATTTATTTTTAAGCTTCATATTTACACACATTTTAAAGAAGATTAATTTTTTTTTTTTTTTGTTTTTGAACAATAAAATATTTACTACATAATATAAATCAACTTAATCATAATTTATATTCAAATAATTATTTACTTTTTCTTTTCTTTTTCTCAACGGTGTTTGTCAATTCGGACAAACTGGGACCTACACAATCATCGTCGTCTTCCTCAGACGCATTGGTCTTATCGTCGTCTTCATGTTCTCTTTTTTCCGACATGTTTTCGGTCTAATATAAAAAATAAAATATTATAAAAACGATTTTAAACAATACACAAACGACAACTGTAAAACAAAAAGACAATTTTGACGTTATTAAGTTATTTCAACTATCGGCGCCAAGAGCGTGTTGAGTGCTTTGGCAAAAACTAGCGAATGAACGTTTTAAAATGATACGATTATGATAAAATGATAATTCAAGTGCGATTTGTAAAAAACCGTGAACTTTTCATGTTTACAAATTTTACAAAAATTAGGTACAATAATTTTATCAGATTTGTTTATTATTCTTATCTTGAATTATTAACACGTAAAAGAAGTTAGCTACGGTTTTGTTTGTTTTTAGCATTACTGAAACGAAAAAACCGCTCAATCATTTTATCTTTACACAAAAGTAATACACATTATAGTCATTATATATTTTATAGTTAAACTTTTTAGTAATAAAGTATATTAAAATTCAAATACCGTGTTGTAAAGTAAATTAAAATTATTAATTATTATCTGACTGCTACAAAATGGAAACCGTTATTGGAATAAAGTTCAATGATTTTGTACTCATCGCCACAGACATGACTGCTGCCCACAGTATTATGGTCATGAAAGACGGTAAGACATTTATAAAACTATAGTAGTATTCTATCTGGCTGTACCTTTATATCTGTACGAAATTATATTTCTTATACAGATGAAGATAAAACATACAACATCACCAATCAAGTAGTGATGGGTGTTACTGGTGAAGCAGGCGATGTACCTAGATTTGCAGAGTACATCACTCAAAATGTCAAACTTTATCGCATGCGTAACGGATATGATTTATCCATTCCAGCTATCGCGACTTTCACTCGTAAAACTGTTGCTGAACACCTTAGAAGCCAAGTAATTATTTAATTGAGCAACTATGATTAAGTTTTTATTATTGAGAAAGTTTACAAGCTTTCAAATTGAATTAGACTTCATATTCTACTAGTTCTTAACTTAAAAAATTATTTGAATATTATTATTATTATTAATTAAATAATTAATTTTATTAAAAATATTTATTCTTGTGCATAGAGTCCTTATCAAGTTAACTTCATGCTCGGAGGATACAATCCAATTGAGAAAAAATCACATTTATACTTCATTGATTATTTGGGAGCTCAAGTAGATGTTCCTTATGGTGCTCATGGATATGGTGGTATGATGACAATTACAGTTATGGACCGTTACTACAAACCAGGTAATTCTACAAATTTTGTTTTTGGAATAATTTTATAAATTTAATATTTAATTTAGTTTTAAATTGTTTTCTTGAAATTGGATTGTAACATTAATCTTATACTATAAGACAGATGACAGATTATTCAGATATGGCATTTTTATTAATTTTAAAACTGGTTTGGTGTCACAGTAAGGAATTTACAAGGGAATTTATAACAATTAAATCACTATTGAATATGTCATAAATGCTTGTATATAAAGTTTTTTTCTTTGAGTCAAACAATAAACAATTTTTGAATGATAAGTTTAAAATAAGTTAATCTTGAAGTCTATAAGGGATTAAAGCCTTTTAAATTTTAATCTTTTAGTTGAATTATCTATCATTGATTCATTTAAATTGTTTAGTAAAATGTTTTGAGTAATTGGAGAGTTGGAGATTTATTACCTATATCACACTTTTAATGTATGGCATGTCTATGTATTACTTTTTGTTTGTTATTTTGATTATATTTTAATAAGTTTAGCTCATCTAATATATCTGAAAACAAAATATGAATTGTTTTTTAGCAAATCTATTTTAAATGTATTGCTTATAAATAAAAAAAACAAAATGCTATGTTATGATTTCAATTTTGTAATAAGTATACTAATATAAATAGAGGTTAAAATTCAACAGATGATTTCTTAAATTGAAATAATAACTATTGATTTTATTTTTAGATGCAAATTATCAAGAAGCATATGATCTCCTAAAAAAATGCATATTAGAAGTACAAAAACGTTGTATTATCAACATGCCCAAGTTTAAAGTTAAAATATCCTATGCTGGAGGTGTACAGGAATTGCCAATAATTACCAAGGATAATATTGAACAAAATGTCATTGTTAATGTAAAAGAGTAAAGTTTATATATCTGATATATATTTATTTTTACTGTCTTTTTTTTTTTTTTTTTAATAAACATACATTATAAATTTAATTAATGGAAATATAAACAATGTGTATTGCTACTGATGTTCTGTTGATTTTTTTATAAATATTTATATAAAGCTATCATTAAATGAATTTATCAACTTCACAATGATGGAATTAAAAAAAAAAAAACAGTGAAATAAAACATTTTCTTATATGAAATAATTTAAATTTGAATATATTTTATAGCCAATCTATTAATATAAATAATATTTTTCTTAAATTTTTAAGATATATTATTTTTGCACCACCCACTGTCCAGATAGAACTATTATTCATAACATAATATTTAATACCTAAGCACATGATGTAGAGTGTAAATGGCCATAGTATATACCGTATATTTAAACTGCGGTAAAATGTCCTTTTATCATTTTTTTTTTTTGTAAGTACCTACCTAAAACTTATAGTTTAACATAATTTATTATGTGTTAATTCTATATCAAAATTAATCAAAAGAAAAGCATTTTCAACAATTATATTTAAACAGATTCAACCAATTCAATATGATTATAACCCGTTCATTAAATTTAAGATCAGTGTTAGCGCTTCTATGATAGCAATATTTGTCTATAATTGAAATAACCTGAAAAACATTAATAAAATCACGAGTCTTAAGATATACCTAATAATACAATTGTAAAATTTATCAATTTATAAATAATCATACTCTATTTTATACCACTTCAGTAATAAGTAATAACTAATAATATCATATAAAGTAAATTATTTTTTATCCAGTGTAAACAAAAATTAGTAAAAGTGGTTATTAGAGGATGTTTGATATTATACTTGTAATAAACACTATTCATTTTTTAAACCTTGTTCAATAAAAACATTTAACTTGGTGTAATTTGATTTTCTTATACAGTAAACAACAAAATAATTTTTTCCACAATTTTGTTTTTTCTTTATTTGGTTTACTTAAAATCACTAATAAAAAATATATTTACTCTACAATCAGCTAAAAAATGTCAATATTAGTTTTTTATGAACATTGAATGTTTAAAAACTATGGTTATTTTTTGTTATGCTAAATAGACTATTGCTTCTTTTTATATAATGTTGGCACATAGTTTTTTAAAGTTTTATTTGATAGAAAAAAAATTAATTCCTACTTTATGTCCATATATCATGATTCATATTACTATCGTTCACAGTGTAATATTTGATTGTTATTAGTTTTAAAAAAAAAGAAAAAATGTAAATCATTTGTATTTGTGTACTATACATATTCAATATTAATATTATAAAAAACTTAATAATAACTTGATGTTTAAAACGCATATAGGTATCATATAACTTACATATGTATTATAAATGAACGGTTGTTAAATGTATATCTTGCAATGATATCTATTATTTTAAATTAGTTAAAAATAACACTATTTATCTCTATATTTTAATAGGAAAAAAAATTGCTTATGTCAGTTGCCTATCACATTTTTTATTTCTAATTAATACATGGCTAATCCATTATTGATTGTTGAAAAAAAATTAGAATGTCTTTTTAATGTATTATATTAATAGTCAGATTCAAGTAATATCTAATAATATCAAATAATATATTGTTAAGAAAGGTCCTGTTAATCCAAACACTGGTTAACTCAAAAGATTATTGGCTTAAGGATTATTGTTTAATTATTATTAATTTTTAAATTCATAAGTAATGCGAATGACCCTTTTCCCTAAACCCTTTTGGATTAGGTATCATTCTAACATTATTTATAATTATTATAGAAATAAATAACTGAAAGCTAAATTCCAAAATTTTTGTAAAAATTGAACTACCTACACTTCAACAATCATTACTAGAAATAATTAGAATTCAAAGAGAAGAAAGTTATATTGAGAATGATCCAAAAGGCAATGATAAAACTGATGAAAGTACTATAAATAAATTAGAATGCAAATTCTATAAAAATTGTGTAACAAACTGTTATAATATTCTTATAAAATAATATAATTTATATACATAGTTGTGATGTATATTATTGCTTGTCCAAAGTTTATCAAAAGGTACATAAATAGGTAATATTATATTACCATGCACATCAGGACCATCAGGTATGTATATAATTTGATTAATTTATTATTATTATTTTAGATTCTGAACAAAGTGATGAATGTATTGATTTTACAATGATGTGTGATTTTTTTTTTTTTTTTTTGTGTCGGTGTACAGCATAACTATAGTCGAAATAATGCTCCAATTTCAAACTTTGGAGATGGTTTCCGATGTAAAAGTGGATATCTTTGGTGCATTATAGAGGTCAAAGGTAAACATTTTCCAACAGTTTTCAAAAAAATCGAGAAAAAAAAAATTACAGAAAAACGGGAATTTTTATGCAAAACCAGTTTTCGACCAAATCGATTTTTTTATATGGTTGTAATTCAAAAACTAATCAATGTAAATACTTGAAATTTTCACCAAATATTTATGTCAGTGTTATCTATATACAGTTAAATTTTCAAAAATTTTTGACTTTTTGAATTATTTATAGACCATAGAAATTTTCGATTTTTATGAGAATTATTTTTTTTTTGAACTGTTGATAAAAAAATTTTGGATGACCAAAAATACTTGAAAATTTATTTCAAGGTTCCTTATGAGTAAAATTAAAAATCGTTAGACACGTCAACGATCTGTCGAAAACGCTAAAATTTGCAAGTAATTTTAAAGTTGGAAAATCATAAAATTTAATAACTAAGGATTAAAAATACAACATTAAGTTTCCCATAAGTTTTCCTTCAAGTATCTATAGAGAAAACTCAAAACATTATTATAGGAAAAATTTTAAGTGCCTTTGAATTTTAGATTTTTACGAAATAGCGTAGGTAACGATAACGATTTATCCTCAGACGATTTTAAATATTTATTATTATTATACAAAAAGTATAAGTTGTAGATACTTGAAAATTTTACCAGTTATTAAGATTGGCGTTTTCTTTAGATGATTTAATTTTCAAAATATTTTGATTTTTTTTT
>VUJU01004444.1:0-18646 GCA_009835225.1 Aphis craccivora
GTTGTTTATTTAGGAATTTATTTAAGAATTTTGATTAAATATATCGTACAGCTAAAATATATATAAAATATATCATACATTTTTAAAAAATGCCACGCCCAAGCCGACAGAACATAGGCCGACGTATAGCCTATCATTCGCCATGTCCATCAATAAGGCACAAGGACAAACGCTCCAAGTATGCGGTTTGAATTTGGAGGAGCCGCGGTGTTTTTTGTACGGGCAACTACGTGTCCTGTTCAAGAGTTGGCACTTCAAATTGTTTATTTGTGTATGCCCCAAATGGACAAACAAAGAATATTGTTTACTCAAATGTGTTGGATTAATAATAAAGAATTTTGAAAAAATAGATGATAAAAAAAAAAAGAATAAATAAATAAATGAATTTAAATGATAAATGACGCGCACAGGGTCGGCTATTAATTATTATAAAACTAATTTTAACTGTACAACCTACGTGCTATTATATTCGTTTGAAAATTCACGTCGTTTATTTAAGGAATGTTTCTAGGGGACCGAAAAAAGAAAGAATTTAAATAATAAATATCTGATTTAAGAATTTCATTTAGAGAAAACAATAACCACACGGGCGAAGCTGGGTTATTCAGCTATGAGCTTATTATCTTATATGGATCGATCGGACGACCCAACTTTCGTTAATACCATAGAGTAATGAATATTGAGACGCTATGAAACCGCGTTTTATTGTAATTATATCTTATTTTAATGAATCTACCACAAGACGCAACCAATGTCAGATAAATGTGTTATGGTAAAATTATTAAATATTTTCAATAATGCTTGTTTACTATAGGTAATTTGCACCATTGCTACTTGCTAGTAGCTTAGGTAAGAGTTAACCATCCCCCTCATTTACTAAAATACCAATTAGTAAATAAATAAGTAATAAAAATCATTTTTAATTTTAAGAAATACATAAATATGATGAATTTTAATGAATACTCTTCTGAGTAATGACAGAACATGAGTATTTTAGTGATGTATGTACCTTATTGTACCTACAACCTACTAATATAGTGATATATATTTACAAAAAAAGCGTTGGGTATGTACAGCAATTAAGCAGCCTAGAGCCTAGCTATTACACATAATTGAAAGACATACCCCTCCATAAATAATTTATACCTATCATGGGCTATGTTACTTATGTTACTGACCATTGCATTTTTAATTCCTATATAATAATACAACACATGAGTATACTCGTAGATCTCTATTTAAGTAATCTATTTTCTGATATCGCATTGGTGGGTACCTAATATAATATTATTAACATTATACAGTGAAAAAACTAAAATATCATTCATTGTTCCGCAACACGTCGTATTTTTAAGAAATATACTTAAGATTCTTTAAGCACAGTTGGAGTAGGTACAATTAAACCAAACGTAGAAATGAGAAATCGAGATACAAGTAATAAATTAATAAATAATTGCTAATATACTCGTATATTTGTGATGATACCGCGATACCTACTAGATACTTTTTGTCATATTGATAAATTCCGTTTGAATTATAAACAGTCTAACCTGTAAGGTGGTAAGGTTAGGTTAGGTTAGCCACCTATACAGCCATATAGGTCTTAACCAAAATATATAGATATAATAGACAGGACACAGGTATATAGATATTGTGGCCATGACCACTGCTCAAGGTTTTAATAAATTTAAATTTAGTCGGCAATACTAACATAATATAACGACGTTAGGTACATTTTAGATTTGTTTCATGTTTTGTAAATTAATTACAGATTTATCATTATTCGCACGAATCACAAAATCCCTGTGGGCAATGGGCATAAATTATTAGATAATTTAATTTTAGGTCGTTCATCTAAAAGTCATAAGTATTAAGCACCGTTAAATATATTCTTAGTTAATATTTTGTTAAAACTATTTTGTGTTTGGTTACGGTAGTATATATTTTTCAGTGTTAAAACAAACAGCCGGCTATCTATAATACAGACAACTAAGTATTTTTAAAAACAAAGAAATCACAATGAAAATATTTTATGTGAATTGAATTTATTTCTGTAAATAAATGATTATTATAAAATGTGTACCAGAATATTGTAATTATATTATACCGTATACCTTATACCTACTCAAAAGTGTTATAAGAAATATGCTGTCCAAAAGCGATGAAATAAATATAATACGATGAGCTAACTATTTATGATTTAATTTGTAACTAAAGAGCGTTCTTATACTTGTTTCAAATATTAATATTATTATTTCAGTATCTTTGTGATTCCTCAATGTGTTAAAAAAAAGATCCATTTGAATATTTTAAAAACCTATATTTTTAGAGAAAACAAGTTTTTATAGTCTTTATTACCTATGAGCGATATCTTATTTTTTTTTCTTTCTATATTTCTATTGGTAAACGATTGGATAATGATGAATATACATCATTGATTATAGAATTCTATAATCAATGATATACATGCATATTTATGTGGCCAATATATTTTAATGTATTTTATGTATTAGAATGTTATGAGAAACGTTATTAAAATGAATTAATTGTTATTTTATTATTAATTTGTATTGGATTTTATTTGTGTATAATTTGCACCAATGGACAAATATAACATTTATTATCTATACTTGTTTTATTAAAATAATTAAAATACGAATTGTTATCGGAGTATATAAAATAATTTTCCATGAAATGTAGGTTGGGTAAAAAAATAATCTGATTTGAGTAGATTAAAATGGTACCTACCTGTATAAAATTAATAATAGTGGTAGCAATTTGATTGACCAAATAAAACATCATACAAATTCTCAGACTGTGAATCAGCAGACGTCAGACGATGATGGTCATTAAAGTTATACTTAACTATACCTACATTAATTATAAATATATAACAATGAATAGGCATAAGTAAATTTATATTTAATGGGCCTTTGCCATCGCGTATAACGAATATTTAAAAAATAACTTTCAAATAGGTACTAATAATACATTCGTACGAAATTTAATAACATTTTATTAGTTCAGAATTCAGAACTTAAGTTTATAGCTTATAAATCTATACTTTTATTCAAATATAATTATCCTATAACCAACCTTTCACGATTTGCATACAGAGTTGAGGAATTTGTTATCTAAATAATTAATCGAATAAACATGTGTTTGAATATAAAAAATATTGTTTTTACTTCATAAGTTTTATTTAAAAATTAATTCAAATACATTTTTATTTAAGTAACTACAAAAAATGTATTCAAATAAAATTGTATTTTAATCATTGTATAAATTAAAATGTATTGAAATAATGCTCTATCCTGCATGCAGAACTCATATAGGTAGGTGTATTATAGATTTATTATGTTATATAGGTACATTTCAGTTCTATTTATTTATTATTTTGAGTTGTCACTCCTTCTTTGATAAAAACATAAACCATAACCTTTTTAAATCTAAATTAAAGCAGTTTAACAGATGACTCGATTTCAAATAAAAAATTATCAGGTTTATCGGGTTTATTTTAATATAATTATTTTCCATATGTATAATACTAGTGTATTTTATTAGTATTATAACACTATAAAATGTAATGAGTATATTTACCATTTGGTAAAGTATCAAGTACCTATGCATTATAAATATATATTAAAATGATAGAATATAGAATAAATAACAAAAAGAAATTTAATGCTAAAAAATAAATACATGTTAATTTATAAGTAAAAATTGTCAGCCAATAACCCAGATGCAGTCTATTTTTAATAAAATAAGTACTTATTAATGATGTGCTCTTGTGTCTAATGTTTCATATACGATGGACATTAATTGAAAAATTCTAATAAACATAAGATTAATATCAAAAGTATTAAAAATAGTTACGGTTTAAATATACGCATTATTGATCCCATAATATTATTTTAATTGTAAAAATTTCAAATTTAAGGATCACAATTAATAAAATAAAGTGAAAATATTATCATTGGTTAAGTGTATTATACATTTTACTCATTTTAGTATTATTTATAGTTTTTTTTTTTTTTTGTTAAGTATCCATTTTTTAGTATAACATAATTTTAATTAATAGCTAATTGTAGTTCACTACCTTTAAAATATTTTTATTAGAACTATGTAAATATTATGAATGATTAAAGTATCTTGGTACTCGATAATTTATTTATTCTAACGGGTATTAAATGTTGTTATAAACGATTTAACTGTATCTATAAATCGTTGAACCTGTATTATAGAAACTGAATTTTAAATTATACATTTATGCTATCATTATTTTATTTTTATAAAATACAACCGTTTATTAAGTTTAAGTCAAATAGAATTTTCCACATAAAGTCCAAAAATAAACAACAACAAGTGGTTCACTTGTGATGTGAAAATATGTAATAATAAATTTGTAGCAATTATGGAGAAAATCATAAAATAATTTTTAAAAATAATCTACTACATATGTCGAATATGAGTGGTGTTAACTTAAGTTAATATGAATTAATAAAAAATTTTGAAAACATATTATAATTCTTTGAACTTCGAAGATAATAATATACGTTATATTAAAAATAAAATGTTTGTAGTGACGGTTATAAAAATAATAAAACTGAAATGGAGGTTAAAAAATGCGAATCAAGATGTTAAAAATTAACTAAATTGACAAAAAAGAAAATTTATATGTACCTACCCACCTATATAATATTATATGAATGAAAATAAAATAAAATTTGAATTTTGTTATATAAAATCTTTGGTTTTTTCTTATAATACCTACCTATGGTAAAATATGTGATCGCTATAGAAAATCCAATCCCTGATTACTACCATTTATATTTGGTTAGTGTATTGTATAGGTGGCAGGTGCATATAATAAGGATTGACCTATAAGCTTAAAAATATATCTGTATACCCTGTATACCACTGACCACTGTGGCTCCGTGGCTGCAATAAAAACTATATAAGAACATTTTTTTGATAAAAGTATACCAAGTATAATAGGTATTATAAATCTATAATACATTACTTTTATTGCTCTCCGTCATTATGTAGGAGCTGTGTATTATATATAAGTGAACATGGAGGAAGGGGAAGTTTTGATTTCCCAACGAATTGCCCTGATCGCTTACAAACAGTATGTATCGGAAATATATGATAAATAACTAGCAGAAAATAAAAATATCATGAGTCACAAATTAATTTTTATATTTGCTAAGAGATTTAGTTATTGAAAAAATCAAGATCCATTCAGGTAGATACCTAGTTATTTAGGGCAACTTTTGTAAACTGCTATCCAACGCTTTCTCTCAATGCATAAAAGATAATAATAAATAATTAAAAAAACGGCGACATATGAGATAGGTAGTAAACACTAAACACAGAAGAGATCTTGCAGCAGATATAAGTATATTTTTATTTTGTAGATTATAATATACTACATCTAGTAAAAAAGTATGAAATTAAATATATATAAATGTACCTACATAAAATAATAAATAAACATGAGAAATCGAGTTGAGTATAACTAGTATAAGCAGATGAAATTATAATTGATCGTCTATGACCTAACCTAAGAAAAATTACACTGGAACCTGATACGATATGCAGATATTGCTGCAGGTTAAGTTAGGTTCTGAAATTTCTAAAATAATAAGATTGTGCTTTTATTTTACATATGTATCAAATGTTTGAAAATAACTAGGTGAACCAGTTTCTATGAAACAAAAACGTTAAGAACACTACAATATCGTTTTCATCGGCGGTGTGTCTAAAAATCCGGTTTAATTTTGGAATAGACATTGGAAAACTTTGAAATGTTTATGATTTTATTTTATTATTTTACCGTGTTATGCATTAGTAAAGCACAATAATTCTGGTGCCATCTTCTTAAAAAAAAAAACAAATGTTTAATATAATAAAGAATAAAGAATATAATAAATATAGAAAAACAGTGCAGTATATAATTGCATTTTTATATGGATTAAACTAAATGACGTGCCAATAAAAATGAAATCGTTATCTATATAGTTGATCTGTTGAAGTAAACCAATGCTATAACAGTATATACTAATTATACTATATCTATATACAACAGTAAAACCTCAATTATCCGTCAACTTAGTTTGTACGTCACCCACTCACCCATCGTCATAATGGTATCGTGAATTGTAAATATAATATTGCACACTCATATTATGGGTATACGTATACTTTAAAAAAAAAATAAAAAACTTATTTATATGAAAAAAGATCTTAATTCATATACCTAAGCAAACTAAAATGATTAATTTTTTCAAATTATATTATTTTATCATCATAATATATATTATGTACATTAATACGTATAATATTAAAATTATTAATCAATTTTGGTATAACAATATTATTGTTATAAATATAAGAATGATATTTTTCTTTTAACCGTCACTATCTTGATTCTGTTTAAAACGGTTAAATTAAATCAAGGTTTTACTGCTGTACAGTTATTTTTTTATTTTATAATATGTCACCGAATTATGCTGCAAAATTTGCATGTTATACATTGTGATAAAATATATTCACACAATTAAATTTTTTTCACACGAATTATTTAATGATAATAATATGTTTTTGCATATTTTTTTTTTTTATGTAAATTGATTTCAATTACAAAGTAAATAGGTATACATTTCCTAGTTGTCAAACTACCTACTTTATTACCAAATACGATTAAAAAACCGTACAAAAATGTCGTTTTTTTTTTGCTGTGCCCAGTTAGGTCAAGACTGGTTCGAGGAAATAGTGGTTACTGGCAGCCGCAGTAAGTACCGTAGTGATCAAAATAAAATATGTATATTTAAAATATAAGGAATTTTTACACATATTTTTTTTATTATACTGTTTTATAACTTGTGTAGGTATTATATGTGTATTATACTTTGTAATCATATAATACATTAATATTTTTAGGTAGGTAGGTATTCTTTATTTACTTAGCGTTAGAGTTAATCCGATATATCATTTATAACAATACCATAAATTTACTTAGATTATAAAAAAAACACTGTTGTAAAGTATGACGTGCTGTCGTAGTTACGAAGTTACGTAAAAAATAAATTAATTGTAATTGATTTTTGTAAATAGGTATTAAACAATATTATACAGTCATACAGAAGAATATTAAATACACACTTAATACTTTTATCACCAAACCTAATATTCAAAAATATATTTATAAATTGACACATTAGAAAAAAAATGTATTTTAATATATTTTTTTTAATTTTGGAATGGTCTCTTTTTCATATAGAAAGTATTTTCCTTGAAATATTATTGTTTATATTGTTTCAAAACTTTATATTAAACTTTTTTGCATCATATATGCAATATACATGCTAACTAAAAATGATTCCCTACCTACCGTAAATTAAATAATTACATATCCCCGCGCAGTGTCATTTTCATATATTATAAATTAAATAACGTAAGTACCTATTAAATAATTATCATAATATAATATATATACTATATAGGATTATTATATACCAGACGTTCAGACTCACCTGTTTGTATAATATCAAAACTGTCCTGCGACGAGTAATCTGCGTTTTGTTGGTTGGCACTAATATACGAGTCGACGATTTCATCCATAGTGGTGGGCGTCTTTGGCTTAATCTCGGCCGGTTGCTTGGACTTAAGGATGTCTCGCAGTAGTGATTTCAACACGTCCTTGGGGTTGAGGTCACCCATTACGAATTCCGGGGATTCCGTTTTGGGGTGGTTCGGAGGCGATAAACTGGCGGGTGAGGCATTAAAGTGCTCATTGGATGGAGGTTCTGATATCGATCCTTGTGTGTGAACCAATCCGGACGATAGCATCGGTGATCTCCCGTCGAAATTTTCGTATTTAATTCGAGCTGGCCACTCAGTTGCCTGATAGAATTCGCGAGTTTGCTTTGGACCGTAGCCACTTTTAAGGGGTTCCACCACTGGTTCAACGAATCCGTATTTCAAAGCTTCTACTTTTTTTGGTGAACCATTGTGTCTTGGTGCATTTTCATAATACGATGAAGCAGAATGATGTTCCCTATTGTGTGACTTTTCTATGTCACGTTTATCGGTAATCACGGAATAGCGGTCTGACCTGTCCTGTTCGTTACCATAGCCGTAGTTGGGTACGACGGATGGCTGCGCATCACCCGGTACGTATTCTTCTACCTTGTACGCGAGTGGTTTCGTATGCCCATAATTATTTAACTTAGGCACGGTCATCACGGCGGCGGCTCGGTTAGCAGGTGGTTGGTTGTTGTTACCGGCTGCGGTATCCGACACCCGTCTGTTCTCTACGATACTATTCGTGTCAACGCCGACGCTGGGTGATTTGTACGGCGTAAATACCGGAGGCGCAATTGGACGGAACGAGTCTTCTTGCTGATGAAAGACTCCGCCATCCAAGACATGTTTGGGTACCAGCACGGTCGCGAACGGTTTTGATGATGTTACCGAGGTCACGTTCACCTTGGCACTACCTGACACTACTTGGAACGAAGTGACATTTCGCTGGTTACTGGTGAACGATGGTGACATTTGCGGGGTGGTAATGGTGGTGGAGAGAAGCGATGACTGCGCCACCAGATTTTGTGGTTTCAAGACCCGTCTAATTTTTGAGCCATTAAATTTTGTTTTGGTTCTTGATTCGTTTTCATTAACCGACGGCACTCCTCTGAAGTCCACCGATGAAGTAGCGTACTTGACTTCGGCCTCGGATCCAGTTCCTGAATAAATTGGTGACTTATGGTACAGGTCTTTGGTGTCAGTTGACACAACGTTTCTAGCGGTCACAATATATGTGGACGGTGCGGCGGTCCTGAAAATAGAACCTGTAGTCGGAGCTGCTAGACCAGGAACAGTAGTCGTGCTACTGGTAACATCTTGCAGGGGTTTCTTTTTGCCCGCAGTCGTCGCGGTAAAGAACATTCGCACCACGTCCGACGGCGTTTCCGTAGTCTTCGACATCTGCTGCTGTTCTGTGTGGAGTTTGACAGCCCCAATATCCCTTACGTTCGACAAATTGGCGTAAACCTGTGCTGGATACACAGGATACGTCTTATGCAGCATGGCGTGGTTCTGCGACGTATCATTTCCAAAAGACGACGTCCGGTGATTTTTATACTGCACTTCGTCGATCTTTCTACTCTCTCCGGTACAGTTACCGACAGCAAAACAGGAAACCACAACGATCCACAATATAATTATGCTGAAACACATAATGTGACGTATCGGTATTTATCAATCATTTCGCAAAACCGTATAGTTATAAATCGTATGTAATAAAAAAATATTAAAATAATGATTCAAAGATTAAAATTTCTACTGTAACGATAAACAACAAATTCCACTTGTCAATTTTCATATATGTAAATATACGTAATTAGTACCATCTATACTAATTATCGTTTTCTAAAATAGATATTCAAATATTTGATATGTTTTTTTATTTAATTTTAACATTAATTCTGTATAGAATTCGTAAAATATAATTTATAATTATATTTATATATTAATTAATATCACATAATATTTTGTAGAAAAGCCGTAAGTATTTATTTGTATCTAATATGAAATAAAACAGTTTAAAAAAAATGATTATATTATTAAATTGTTTTTTATTCCTATAAGTACCTACTTTTATACTGTGGTATCATACCTACCATATACATATAAAACTGTCAGTTTAACGTTCAAATGATTTCATGTTCATACGGGAATTTGTAATTTGAACCAAATTAAAAATATGTAATTTGCACCACTACAGGTAGTCAAAAATAGTGTTTGTAATTTGCATAAAAATAAGGATATGTAATTTTCACCACTCTCAGGTAGTCGAAAATGGAATTTGTAATTTGCACCAAAATGATTATTTATTTATTCGATTATCAAATATTCGATTATTCCTCGATACCTTCGTAAACGTATCGAGACTATATAGATGGACTCAATGACAATAATAATTTTTCGGGATTTTTCGCCTTATCTGGTAATTACATATTATTTTTTTAATTGTCTATTTTTTTTATATTCATAATAATAAGACTTTAATTATACATACTTACATTTTTTTTTAGTTGCCTACTTTTTTTTATATTCAGAATTATACGATTTTATATAAACTTATTATTACAATTGTATGTGCATATACTCAGCTATTTTATAAATAAAACTAAGCTAAATTTATACTAGGATATAAAAACTTGTAAATTTGTAATAGGTACTATTGAAAAAATAATCGATTTTAATTTTGGTGTAAATTACAAACGCATTTTTAAAAAATGGTGCAAATTATACATGTTGTAAATACTTTGGGTCAATTTTGGTGCAAATTAACTACAGCTATTCATACCACCGTTTAAAATATGTCTCAATACAACTAACTTTTTTCTTTATTATATTATTTTCAATATAACGTAAAAGCTAAAAAACAAAGAAAACCATATCCATAATCAATTAACTGCTGCAAACTACTTTCCCACTACACATATACCTACGCAATCTTAAACGTGCAATCCTGTTTATAATTAATTGGCTTTGTAGTAATAGCTCTAGAGACTTTCATTAGGTATTCATTCGATACCCCTAAACGTTTTTATTTTCGTTCCACTTTTTGATTAATTGATACAACATAAATGCTTTCTTTCATGTATCTATATGTATATATTATATACATTATATATATCACATTTCACTTTTATATCATAATAGTTTAAACTTTTCTCTCATGTAACATTATATTATTACATTTTTCAATAAAAATGTATTGTATATACAAAACAAATTTCTTTAATAATAATAATTTTATTAAGTTTAACAATTTTAATCATTCCAGAAATAATTTGAGGTTATTAACATCATTGTTTTGAAATTAAAAACTAATTATGTTATATCCGAAATGTCAAGGAAATAATCTAAAAAACACGAATTATACCCAACTATATTTAAAAAAATATGAAAAGCACCACGAGTTAAATGGCAAAAAAAATATTTATTAATAATATGTGCGTATATAATATAATATTCGAATATTCAAATATTTTTTATAATAATAAGAATGATAATGTTTATTGTCACTCACGTTTTAAATTATAATACATTTATAATTTCATAAATAATAAATAATTGTTCAGTTTTATTTAGTGTAACAATATTGTACGTACAACTACTATCCAAGACTCAAATTGTAATATATTTGTATTTATTTTTATTGCTGGATACCATAAAACGATTCCTAGGTATACAAATGTTTCAAGTATATTCGAAGAATGTTTTTTACGGCATTTTCCCCATATTTTATTGAAATGTTAGAAAACGTTTTTGAGATATTATTTCACTTTTACTTATTTCTAGAAATGGAAAAAAAATCTTCTTAGATTAAAGTAAGTACTTATATAGTTATATATATAAAAAAGTGGGTAAGTGGGTACCGCTCTGCTGTACATTATAGGTGCCGTATGGATCATTATTATATATTATAGAAGTGTTAAATTTGAATCCAATGATACGAAAAACGATTCTGAACGAAGATGATTTGTCAGCCTAGAATATAATTTCGAATGGTTGGTGAAAAGAAAAGGTGGTTTATGTTTTAATGGCCTGAATATACCAGAATTTAAGTTCTTTTATAATTATTATAAGCTAAACTTATGGAAAATCTCGTATTGAATTTTCAACTCTTAGCTACTTATACAAAAATTTTTATGAATTATAGGTAGGTACCTACAAAATAATTTGCAAATATTCATGCTTTTGACGAATTTTTGTCAATATTTGAACTTCAAATGCCAATAAAAAAAATTGTGCCTACGTTTTCCTATAATTTTTTAATCACTATAAGAATAACTTATGAGGAACTTTGTATTAAATTTTCAAGTATTTTAATTGGGCCAAAAAAAATTTATCGACACTTAAAAAACAATTTTCAGACAAATTGGAAATTTCAGTTGTCTATAAATAGCTCAAAAAAAGTTAAAATATTTTGAAATTTAAATCACGTAAAGAAAATTCGAATCTTAATAACTGGTAAAATTGTCAAGTATCTACGACTTAGTTACGCTATTTCATAAATATTTCAAAACAAAATTCTCATAAAAATCGAAAATTTCTATGGTCTATAAATAACTCAAAAAAAGCCAACATTTTTTAAAAATTTAACTGTATATAAATATATATATAAATAACACTGTCATAAATATTTGGTGAAAATTTCAAGTATTTACAGTGATTAGTTTTTGAATTACAACCATATAAAAAATCGATTTTTTTGAAAACTGTTGAAAAATGTTTACTTTTAACCTCTATAATGCACCAAAGATATTCACTTTTACATCAAAACCACCTTCAAAGTTTGAAATTGGAGCATTATTTCGACTAGTTATGCTGTACACAGACACAAAAAAAAACACACATCATTGTAAAATCAATACATTCATCACTTCGTTCAGAATCTAAAAAATATTTTAGATATAAGTACCTATAACTTATTGTAATCAGTAAAATCAGTTTAAAAATAACACGAGTATTGGGTTTTGGTTGACTTTATGTCTTTATATATATACAGAGTTTTAACAATTCCGTTGTCACGGAATCACCGATGTTTTTTATTATTTTAAAAATTGCTAAGAAATTTTTATTTTTTACTTTAACCTTATTAAAGTATGAACTAGATCCAATCTGTTACTTGAGACTTCCCTCCAATGATTGGAAACATTTTTTTACTAGAAAAAAATGACTTCAGACATAACAAAAAATATACATTTTAAAAGTATAAATCATTGTAAAATCAATACGAGTACATTAATCTCTCATTGCTTTCCTTAAAATCTAAAAAATAAAGTGTAAAAAGGAATCATAGTATGACCTTAATTATATTTTTAAGTTATAACAGGAAAAATATACCATATTGCCAAGGCCGGATTAAGGGGGGTCTAGCCGGGGTGGTAGCCCCGGGGCCCTCTCGAGTACCCAAGTAAAGGGGCCCAAACAATTTTAAGCCGATATTCATTTTTATATTTTAAAATATATTTTTTTTATCGACAAAAATAACTAAATAGTAAATACAATAGTACTATAGTAGAAAAAACGCATTTTATCACGAACTAATATTTATATATATATAAATATCTTAGTTTGTGCATCTTACTGTTATTTAATATTTCTTTGATATCAGTAATAATATCAATAGTTAATATTGTTATTTATATCTGGTAATAGTGTAATACCATAACTCATAAGTCTTATAATTTATATGGCTGTGGGTAATACTGGCAGTATTGGTGGAATACGTTAAAATAATTAGACTTGTACTAAGAGAGTTGGGTTCAAGTAAAGCAAGAAAAAAAATTATTTGATAAAATAGTTTTTGTTTTATATTATATTAACTTTTGTTTGACATTTATTGTAAAATGTTAATAAATTTAAAAGTTATTATGAAAATTTGAATTTAAATTAATGAAGTATGAAGTATTTACTTTTATTATACTAAAATTAGTAGTTTTATATACATAAGTCATAAATTATATTATATACCTATTAATTTAAAATTTTATAATGCAATTGACAATTTGTGAAATAGTTTAAAAAATGTATCGTTCTGCGAGCATTGTTTTGTTTTTTCAAAAGGGCCCATATGAAATTTTAGCCCCAGGGGCCAATAAGTCCTTAATCTGGCCTTGCATATTGCTTATTATTTCAACTAAAAATTTAAATGTATTTTTTTTTTTATTTTTTAGAAAATGATTTTGTCATTTTTACATTATAGAGCCACAATTGCAATAAAATTTAAATGCTTGTTTTCTAGTTTCTTGAAAATCTAAAACAACCAATTTATTGAGATAGTTAATATTTTTATACACATCGGTATGGAGAAATATAAATGTAGTACCAGCTACTATCTAGCACTAGTCGGTAGGAGGTGATATGGATAAAGACAAACACTGATCAGATAATCACAAAGGGTTATCTTCATATATGTATATTAAATATTAACTACTATAAAATGATATTCATATATAACTTTTAAACCATTTAACTTCACGTAAATCAACAATATATTAAAAATTGAATGTGGTTTACAATTCAGTTTTGGTCTATTTGATATTTTTATGGTAATTATTAATTAAAAGTATAAATCTAAATAAATGAATTCAATAATTCAATAATGAATAAATAAAAACATTCTATTAAATATTAATTATTACACCTATACCTATTCAACTTGTTATAGAATAATAAATACGAAATATTTTTATATTTACCTCATTTTTGTTATACCACGATAAAGTTGGCTTCTAATTTATGAACTACTATAACGACTAAAAATGCGTTAAAGAAATGAGTTATAATTTTTCTTTAATCACAAACGAACATTGTAATTTCAAAACGTAAAAACACTTCGGTTTAGATGTAAGAACGTCAACAGACTAGCTGCATCAGAGCTGAGACTATTGAGTTGTATGTTTTGGACCAACGGTAGTGACCAGTTTCCGAGCTCGATCTAATTCCATAAAACTGGTTGCTCCTCGACAAGTGATTTCATATAAACCTGTCTTACAAGTCCTATTTCCCTTTTACGCTGGTCGCAAAATAGAAGATACAAAAACGGATCTTTTTAGAAACTTATGACGATTTGACATGCTATTTTGGCAACTTGTACCCACAATATGGCTGAAGATAGAAAACCCATAGAGAAATTAAACTCGAACAAAAACAAAGTAGATACAAATGGAGTAAATGTTTATGTAAAGTTAAGTTTTCAAATTATATA
Source organism: Aphis craccivora (assembly GCA_009835225.1). Lineage (NCBI taxonomy): Eukaryota > Metazoa > Arthropoda > Insecta > Hemiptera > Aphididae > Aphis > Aphis craccivora. The sequence continues at coordinate 14,792 of VUJU01004444.1, forward strand.
AAAAGAACTTTGAATGAATTGTATTAATTGACGATGTAGGTACTATATACAAATATTATACAATATACATAGTACACAATATTAATAAAAATAATATTATCATTAAACATTCCTAAATCCATCGACAGTGTATAATAAAGTATCTACTACTTCAGTATTTTGCTTCAATCATAATTCTCCTGACAAAAAGTTATTAATTGTGAACTGTCCCTTGTGATTTTAACTTAAATAGGTGAAATATTAGGCATACCATAACTATATTAACTAAAATTATAAATATACTAAAATAATATAATATATTTTTTCCTTGTATCGTAATTTAGATATAGAATCTTTTTTTCGTCTTCACTTCCTTTTAGTCAACAGTTCTGCACATCGACTTCACAGTACAGAAGCTCTTAAACTTCTTACATTCCTAAAATTCAATTGATTATTATTTTCATTATCTCTACTTTATTCTTGTACTTTCAATTTTTGAGTATATGGGATAGTGATATGGCAAGCATATAATGAGGAAAACAAGAATGGCAATTTGTTAAAAGGGACCCAAGTTACATTTTATAGACAAAAATAGTTTTGTTGTATATTATTCATCCTCTTATGTAAACACATCGTTTTGTGTTAAAAAGTACCTATTTCGTATCATCTTGATTGTGCAAAATTATTATGAAATATAAATATTTCATAGTTAAAAGGTACCTATGTGGCTATGTTTATGGTATAGGCTATAAAAATAAAGGAAGACTGTTTTTTGTTTCTCCTGAAAAGTAGTTGAAAATGTTCACGGTTCCCTTTAAACAAATTACTATTTATTTAATATAGGCTTAGAATGGGTATACAATCAATTTCTCACCTATACCTATCTAATATTTGTAAGAAAAATTGTGTTTCGCTTTATGATTATGTTTTACTGCCTTTACTACGTATGACACTGCTCATGCACAATGCACATATACTCAGTACGATATGTTTAATAATTAAATTTAATATCCCTCCATTTTCTTTATGATGCACTGCAATAGACAGTCATTTTTTAAATTCTCTTCGTAAAGGTTCTTTATGGTTTACCTTAGATTTACTAATACGTATCCAATTTAAAGTTTCAGCCAATGCAACACGAAACTTTGTCCAGTTCTTGACTCTCATTAGCCCTATCAGTGCATTCTACTTTTTATTATTTATTTTATTTTTAATCACTCACTTCACAAAAATGTTTTGTAAGCTACTTTATCAAGTAACACCTACATTCACCTTTGAATTTTTTAATTGTATGTCTAATTATCACATTATTTAATTTTTCATATACATTACCTATCTCGTAAATTATCGTTTGCAAAATATTGTGCTAATATATTTTTAATATTTTTATACAAGTATAAAAACAACTTATTTAAAATGTTGTATTAAATTTTCAAAAATATTAACCCAGTAAATAACTTTTTATTAACAATTAAAAACAATTGAAAAATTGGAATACTTATCAATATTTACTATAAAATTACTCTAAAAATTTGAAAGTATTATCATATAATGAAAATTATAGTATAAATATTTGGTGAAAGTATCTACTGCAGTTATTCTTTTTTGAATTATAACAAAAAACTAAAATCGTTTGATTATAAATTGCTGTTATACAAATGAATCTGTATTGAAATAACTTAAAATTGCTCATAAAAATATATTTTTGCTATAAATATCTGGTATTCTTTAATTAGGAAATAAATTACTTTTACTAAGAATCTTGTATTACATTTTTAAATGTTAGGTATAAACAGAAATTCTTTATGTATTTCTAATATTACGAAATAACTTTTATTTTTCACAAATTTGGTCGAAAATCTAAAGACAAATATTAAAAATACCTACTGTATCAAATTTTTAACCATTTTTGCTCATTCATAAATTTTTATTGACCTTCATAAAAAAATAAAACTAAAAATAATCGAAATTTCAATTTTATATAAATAGCTTAAAAACAAAATTTCTGTGGTTATATTCATTTTTTAATTATAACAAGAATCTAAAAAATAAATCTTAAGATCAAATACTAATTTTTATGATTTGTTTCTTAATTTCGAATTTTCATGTTTAAAAGTATACTCAAAATTAAGAAGTAAAAAAATCATAAAATTATTAAGTAATTGTAATTACAATGTTGAATATTTTTCAACTGAAGCAAAATGGAAAACAAGAGAATTTAATTTTAGCCCGAGTGAAATCAAGAAATACAGCTAATTATATTATTTATTGTATATTTGTACCTTAAATCATAATATACACGATACATATGTATTAGGTTTATTATGATACTCATATATTAATATTTAATATTATAATATATTATAAAGTAATATTAAACTATTAGGTTTTACGAATGACCTAGACATTCTTGGTAAAGACGTAGAAAGTGTGAAAAAAATATAGAGTGCCTAATTAAGAATGCATCAGACATTGCGCTTGAAAGTAAACGAAGAAAAAACAAAAGCTATAGAAATTATTGAAAGTGATACAAGACTAAATAAATAGTTCACATTATTATATATACCTTTGAAAAAGAAAATTCCTTTAAATACCTCGGAGTGGATTTTTAAAATTTTTATTTTATTATTTTTTCTTATAGGTATAATATATATTTGTATAATATATTACTTTATATTTTTTTTATTGTATATCAAATAATCTTTTTGACTTATTTGTATAATTGTTGTAAATTAATATATTATATTATAGCAATAAATATTTTATATTAAAAAATAAACATATAAAAATGTAATTGAAATTTTATTTTCCTAAATAAAGATTATTATTAAATCAAAGAGGGGATTGTTATTCAAAAATTAATAATAATGGAATACATAGAAGCGAAAAAACGTATACCTACCTACTTTGTCTTGCTAAAATTTAATTTTAAATCAAAGCTATTCTCGAAAAAAGGAAATGGAAAAAAATAATTAGATACTTTTGTTATCAAACTAACCTAAGGAAAATTTATAGACCTACCATTGATATAGAAATAAACAAGTGGAGAATAACAAAGGTATAACAGAAAACTGAGAGATAAGGCACTAGTGGCATAGGTTATACTAAATACTATAACTATATGGTCTACATCAGCAGTTCCCGAACTTTTTTAGTTTACGCCACCTTAAAATTAAATAAAAATAATTGCACCTCCCGTAAATAAACAAATAACAAAGTTATAGTATTTAAATATACAAATATTTTTATTGTTATGACAAAATAACACGGCTCGTGTCTCCCCTGTCAAGTGCTCGCGCCTCCCAAAGGAGGCGCGCCGCACAGTTTAGGAACCGCTGGTCTATATAATATTATAAAGAATTAAAGTATGAATATTACAATTAATACTACAAAGAGATAACAAAAAAGAATAATGACTATGATTAACTGAAATTAAAAATCAGCCAACTAATGCCTCAATTCCGGCGGCGAGTATTAGTGTTGCGGAGCCACTGTTTTGATATTGTCATACGTGATAGCGCTGATAGCATTCAAATTACCGCGTGAATTTAAATATTAAAATTAATATAATAAAATTGAATATTGAATTTTATACATATTATTATTATTATAAATAAATAAAAAAAATATTAATATTAAAAATTAATTAATTAATTCACCACACTGATTATTGTGTCATATTAAATAAAAAATTGTAAATGTAACAGTTAAATTTGAAAATTATATAATAAATTGAATTTTATATTATGTTTAATTTTTGACATAATACGTAAAAAATACAAGGATGATGATAATAATAATAATAATATATTATACATTTAATAGACTTTTGCGGCTCGCATCTTATCGTAACATTTTTACAAACAATTTTCTTTT
>VUJU01004445.1:5604-18644 GCA_009835225.1 Aphis craccivora
AGTGTAATTATTAATGCAAAAAACAAATATTTTCACATATTAGAGTATTTACTACACAGCATTCAGTAACGCATTTAAAATTATTCCTATAATGATGCTTCGAGTTTTCTCTTTAGCTACTTGAAGGAAAACTTATGGAAAACCTAGTGTTAGCGTGTATTATTAGCGAATATCAGTGTAATTATTAATGTATATTATATATTTAATTACATGTTTGTAGCCATTTTTTGTACACAAATCGCAGAAACGCGGATAATAGGTATAGGTACCACAGATGGTCATAATTTTTATAAAAAGATAGTGGGTTATCTTTGATTCCGCCAACTATATGCTCAAGTATACCTTTATCGCGTTGTCGTAACAGGAGTTGTTTGTCTTCATCACTTTTAACAATGTTTAAAATATTTGAATGCGCAATTTCAAACATACCAGTTAATTGTTCTTGAAATGCTTTTTCTTTTTTTAATTGTGGTTCGTACCTACGTTATCTCACTTTCTGAAAAGCATGCCAATTTCTATAACTTTTGTCGATATTAGATTTAACATGATAGTCTTTTTGGGTCGGTATCCTCGCATATTTCCAAATACCCAACAATTCATTCGTTAAAACGGCTTAAGAATCTATAACCGTTTTTTTATATATATATATGTGTTCTAAAGGTGGATTCCCAATTAACCATATTTCAGTGTTTTGACTTTTGAGGAGTTGTCATAACGTTTCAAAATGTATATTATTTTTAAACGTTAATTTATTAAAATTAATAACAATTCAGTAAAATTTAATAATTTAATTGGTAGTTTCGTAGTGAATATACTGTAGGAGTCAAAAACTCCTTGATTGCCAATTATTATAAAAAACAATTAAGAATCAAAAATAATTTAAACAATCATACAGATTATATTTTGTTCATCAATATATGAGACATGACACTATCGCATTGAGACGGAGACTGACCTGACGGCCAACGGTGGTATATGGCATAATTATTATAATAATTGATAATAATTAATAATAATATAATAATTATAAATAATATAAAAATAGAACAATACTATTCGTTACCGACGTTGGGTCACCTCACACACATGCGTAATAGACACATATAAATAATTATAATAATATAATATAATACAATATAATATATAATAGTATAATACTGTAGATGTGAGATCGCTCGGTCATCGGTGCGATAAGCACGTGACGACCGCTGAATAACGTCCCACAGCCGTACATAAAAAATACCAAAATAATAATAATCTGAATAAAATAATAATAAAATCATACAATACATATTACGTATTGCACTTACAGTAGTATTTGGTGGTCTCTTTACGAGTACTATTCAATAAATAAAACACATAGTATTGCGCACATCAGTATAATTATTAATGTAGCAAAATAATATTTTCACATAGAGTACTTACTAAATAGCCATTAGTAATATAGGATATTTAGCTAATATTATATAATATATTTTACTATTAGGTTAACACCATGGATACTTCAATTAAGTTATAATAATGATTTGAATTTTAAAAACACATATTTTATAACGACTAGGTATTTACTGTTCAGTGTTCATCTACTATTTTGTTAAATTTAATCAGAGTTAGCCGTTAGGTGCTTATCTTATTTTTGAAACTGATTGATGGATATTTGGTAAATGTGAATTTATGATATATGATATATATCCATGTCAATACTTACTCGATAAAGTTGAAACTTTTTGATTATAAGACAGTACCTCTATTAAACCGTATTAATTTATCGTAATTTATTACGGTACACGTTTTGGCATGTTTTAAACCATATTTTCAAACGAATCTTCCATAAAGCACAGACAATTTATCGGCGGAGAGTTCAAAAAAAAAGAAAAAATATATTAATAAAATATAATGAAATATAATTAACCAAAATGTCAGAATAAAAAAGTTATCTCTTACTTTTATTAGACACATATTTAATTTCGTGTCATGCAATTATTATTGGATCAGACTATATGTAATAATTTGTATAGTAAGTTATGACTCATGTCATACGTATATAATATTACCTTTCGATAATAAAACTAAAATCATAAATATTTCACCAATACTTATGGAAATTATTTATGATGCTATTATATAAAACATAAATTAATAATATGTATCAGATACACAAATTCAATTAACTTTGATAGAGTTTTAATTTGTAAAGTTTTTGCTTTACCTAACTTTCATTTAAGAACAATGATTAATCTAACTACGAGTGACTTAATCAATCCACAATTCTTTTACACAATAATATTGCTATATACTTTTACTTGATAAAAACTAATTACCTATTATGAGACGGAGGGGGAGGGATACCGACAGAGGCCATAGACATGGTTAGGTTAGGTTATAGGCATATGTTTTCCTAAATAAACAATATTTCCATAAGATCTATATTTTGGTATATAAATACATTAATTTGTTTAGTTCATTTTGTAGAAGCTTAATTAATCTTTCATTAGAGAAAGAAAAACCATTGATAATATTATTAAACAATATGTTTGTATTCTATTTATGTGATGATATTTTAAAATAGTGTCATTGACATAGCTTCAATTGGGTACATATGTAGATTCTTGGCCAATAACAAGAGTATTTAAATTGGTAACAAGTTAGGACAATTAGATGAAAGTACAGGGTACTTTTTTTACTTTTTGAATAAACCTACACTCCATGAATATATAGAAATAAATTTAAACATTTATCGGATTATAGGTAGGTACTAAAAGGTATCTAATTACCTATTGAATTAGAAATTGTAACACACATGTATAATATTAATTATTGCCTATTGGTCCTGCTTAAAATGTTCAATTTCATAATGAGCATGGGTGCCCATAAGTAAACCATTAGAGGGAGGCGGTCAAAATAAAGAAATTCTTAAATGTAAGATAGTAAAGATTTAATGTTATTTTCACATAGAAATGTAAATATGCCATATTTTTTTTAACTACAAGTTCATAATATTTATTATATATTATTATATTTATTATTATTTATACTTATTATTACTATTTATATAATATCATGTTTTGTAGCCATTTTGTGTACACAAGTCGCAGAAACGCATATTATAATAAGTAGGGACCAAAGATGGTCATAATTTTTATAAAAAGATAGTGGGTTATCTTTGATTCCGCAAACTGTATGCTCATGTATACCATTATCGTGTTTTTGTAACAGGAGTTGTTTGTCTCCATCACTTTTAATAATGTTTAAAGCATTTGAATGCGCAATATCAAATAAACCAGTTAGGTTTTTCTTGAAATGCTTTTTCTTTTTTTTTTATTGTGGTTCGTACCTATACGTAATCTCCATTTCTGCGAAGCACGCCAATTTCCATAAACTTTTTCGATCTTAGGTTTAATATGATAGTCTTTATGGGTCGGTATCCACGCACATTTCCAAATACCCAACAGTTTATTCTTTAAAACAGCTGAAGAGTCTTTAACCGTTTTTTTTTCACTATGCATTACAAAGAAGAGTCTACGCAAGATATCTTCATTTGTAGATAGTTTACTACCAGTCTGCATGTGTTTTAAAGGTGGCTTCTAAATTAACCATATTTCAGTATTTTGACCTGTCATCATAACTTTTCAAAATGGATGTTACATAATATTTTAAACGTTAATTATAATTTATAATAATTCAGTTATATTCAATGATTTAATATTTAGTGAATATACTTATTGTACTTACAGTAGTATTTTTTTGTATCTTCGCGAGTGCGCTTCAATAAATAAAACACATAGTATAGCGCATATCAGTGTAATTATTAATGCAAAAAACAAATATTTTCACATATTAGAGTATTTACTACACAGCATTCAGTAACGCATTTAAAATTATTCCTATAATGATGCTTCTAGTTTTCTCTTAAGCTACTTGAAGGAAAACTTATGGAAAACCTAGTGTTGTATTTAAAATCCTTAGTTGTAAACATAACAAATTTTATGATATTTCAACTTCAAAATTACTTGCAAATTTTAGGAATTTCGACATATTATTTCATTAAAATTTGAACTATAAACGCTTATAAAAAAAAAATTGTGACTAACGATTTTAAATTTTTTTTTAATTACAATAAAAACAACTCATGATGAACCTTGTATTAAATTTTAAAGTTTTTTTGGCCATCAAAAATTTTTTTATCGAAACTTAAAAAAAAAAAATTTCAGAAAAATCAAAAATATGAGTGGTCTTTAAATAACTCAAAAAAAGTCAAAATGTTTTGAAAATTTGACTGTATATAGATAACACTAATATTATAAACATTAGGTGAACATTTAAAGAATTTATAATAATTAGTTTTTGAATTACAACCATATAAAAAAATCGATTTGGTCGAAAACTGGTTTTGCATAAAAATTCCCGTTTTTCAGTTATTTTATTTTTTCGATTTTTTTTTTAAACTGTTAGAGAATGTTCACTTTTTGCCTCTATAATGGACCAAGGATATTTATTTTACCATCGGAAACCAACCTTGAAATTTGAAATTGAAGCATTATTTCGACTAGTTATAATGTACACAGATACAAAAAAAAAAACACATCATTGTAAAATCAATACATTCATCACTTCGTTTAGAATTTAAAATATGACTAAATATCTACTAGATGAATCTAAAAAATAGTACAACAAATTTTAGGTAAAGAATATATTTTTATTCCAATATTTTTAATTTAGTAGAAAATATATTGAGTAGTATAATTTATTGTAAGCTAATATTTAATCAAGAATATATTTTCGTTTAAAGTGCCTATCTATTCTTATACATTTTAAAACATTATAAGACTAACTCATGGGGAACATTGTATTAAATCTCCAAGTATTTTCACTTAGTCAAAAACATTTTATCAATATTATTAAAAAAAATAATAATCAAAAACAAAAATTACAAAATTCTGAAATGCCTATGAATAGCATTAAAATAAGCAAAATATTTTGAAAGTTAATTTATATTACGAAAATGTCAATCTAAATAACTGGTGAAATTTTCAAATATCTACGACTAATACTTTTGAATAATAACAAACATTTAATTTAGTTTGAAGATAAATCGTTATCGTTACGCGATTTATTAAACATTTAAAATTCAAACGCTCATAACATTTTTTTCTATAATGACGCTTCTAATTTTTTCTAGAGCTTTTTAAAGGAAAACTTATGGAAAAATTTGTGTTGGATTTCTTAATTCTAGATATAAATACTAAAATGTTTATGAATTTTAACTACATAATGTACTTGCAAATTTTCGCGATTTTCACATATTTCGTAAAAATTTGATATTTTAACGCTTATATATATAAAAAATGTGACTAATGACTTTTAGTTTTTTTTAAATACAATAAAAACAACTTATAAGAAATCTTGTATTGAACTTTCAAGCATTTTGGTTTTTCAATCAGTTTTGTTGACATTTCAAAAAAAAAAAAAAATTATTAAATCAAAAATGTCAGTTGTATATAAATAGCTCAAAAAGTCAGATTATTTTGAAATATTAACAATGTATACAAAACACTAATATAAACACAAATTTCAAGTATTTAAACTCTTAGTTGTAGCTATATAAAAAATCTATTTCATCGAAAATTAGTGTTTTTAAAAATTCCTGTTTATCTATCACTCTTTGTGGTTTTTTCACTATTATTTTGTAAACTACTGGAAATATCTTACTTTTGACCTCTATAGTACACCAAAGATATTCAATTTTCCACTAGAAACCAATTACACCATTCAGAATTTAAAAGATCTTTATGTATTTTGCAAGTTATGTTAAAAAAAAAAAACAATTTTTTTTCACATGCTTTTGAAGTTACAAACTACATGTTTTAAAATACACAGAATTTAATAATTAAGACGATTGTAATCCTTTTTTAATGCTATTAACTCTTGGTAAAATTGAGTTCCATACCACGTTCAAATGCCAGGTTTTTTTAAGCTTCTAATGAAGTTGTCTGTCATCATTTTGAATTTTTGGAATTTAATTTAGATCTTTGTTGATATCTTCGAATGCTATCAATTTCTCATTATACCCAATCCACATTGATTTTATGGCGTTTGCATTTATAGCTGGTTATCGAATTTGTGATTTCGACTTAAACGTTAAACATTTATTTGAAATTAAACATTCTCACAAAATTGTGTAAATCGCATTTTATTTGAATTTTGAGTAGATAGCATTATTAATATGCATTTATTAATGCTAAATAATATCAAATATCAATGAATAGTAGGAGTTTATTAATGGAAAATATGATATCATATTATAATAATAGTATTGTGTATTTTAATATCACGATTTTAGGTAATAAATAGTATATAAATAATAGATAAAATATAATTTAATAAAATTAATATTTTAGTTGAAGTCTTAATATAAATAATAATACACTTTAATTATAATGGAATAATAAAAATAATTAATCATAATATAAATTAAAATTAATTATTATTTCATATTTAAAGATTTTGGTAGCCGGTAGATATTTAATAAACATAATACTATAAAATTACAATAATATTGTTTGTTTAAAAAATACAATACAATTATGTGGAAAGATTAACGATATCTACCCAATTGTTTTCTTTTTAGTACTTATAATTTTGAACACTAGTCTTCGTTGTGGTTCGTACGATTTTCTACTTTTCATTCAAACAATAATATTGCCCGTCTACTAGATGGCACCATATTATATACTATTATTTGTATAAAACATTTAATACATCAAATTTGTTGTGAACAAATCATTTATTATGCAATTAGGTATGTCATAGACTTATAGATTTTTAACCTATTATTTTATAAAAAAAAAATCATATAAATTATTCACTATGATATTAGTTGATTAAAAACTATCATAGAACCAAATAAATAAAAATAATAAAAAAATACTTTTAAGATAATAATAGCAGAAATAACATTAGAAGAAAGATGTAATAATGAAACGCAAATTGTATTACCTATATCTTTTCAATTTGTATAGTATAATTTCTATTTTTGTAATATATAAAACATCAAAAAAGTGTAACTTTTCCAATTCAATAAATATCTTAATTCATACATAGCTAGCTACTTATGTTTTTTACAACATAAATGTCCATAAATATAAAAAAATCCTTCTAAATTTAATGAATAGCTGAAAAGTTGAGGTGAAAAATGTTTGCGATATATAACATATAGCACTACCTACCAAAATTATATTTCTTGAATACAATGATTTAGTATTACTTTAAAATATATATTTAGGTATGAAATGTGTATAATATTGTGATAGTTAGTACTTATATCACTATTATTAATATTCTCTTTACCGGTGTGACTATGTGAGTGATAATTCGTAAACTATTTCAGTATAAAATTCACATTTAATTAATTATATATTTCAAATAAACGATTAAAAATTTATCAAATTATTGAGTTGATTATTAATTATAATATAATCTTAGAAAGTAAAATATGGTATTATACTTTTGCTTTTTTAATTACTTATAATTCTTTTGAATTGTGTTGTATCCAAAATGGTTCATCAAAAATAATATGTTCTTTACAAATCTTAATATTTGAATTTAAGTATTGATTTTTTATCTATGTTATGAAATACATTCAAATAAATTAAATTGGTTTTTTGGTGTGTAAAAAAGTTATTATTAAAGGATAAATAATATATTAAAACCACGAATTTAAACTATTTAAAAATATTATTATTTTTTTAATAAAAGGTTTGTTATCGAGACCAATATTTATAAAAACTTTATGCGCATTTATAATATAAATATAATAATAAATATAATATTATATTATCAATAACAAACATTCATACCAAATTGAATTACATTTTCATGAAATATTATAATTTAATTTGATTTTAATAATAATATATTTCATTTCGTCTTAATAGAAATGATTTAATTTTATAATGATTTATAATAAATAAAAGTAGATTTTGATTCCTTATATTATAATTTTAGTGTTATATAATATTGAATTTATTATGTCTAAAAATGTCTAAAAAGTTCAACAATTATTTTGTATATATTTTTTTAAACAAGTAACTTTCAAAACAAAACATCTTTACAATAAAGTTATTTCATTACATTTGCAGAGAAAATGAAGAGATACTTACTTTGTTGAAACTCCTGAAACTATTTCATATTACGCAATAGTTAATAATTATATATTTAATATACTATGTATAGTGTATACAACTATACAGTAGGTTTGTAAAACATTAAAATTCTCTTTATTCGTCTAGACTCTAGAATTATACAAAAAAAAAAACTTTTCAAACATTCGTTCAAAATTCGATTTATAATAAATTATGTGAGTAGGGTCAAGTTTTTTTAGAACTCGAAGATTAATCACTTTTAAACTTATAAAGACACCATGGCGTTCTAGCGTTTCACGCTTTCAATTGAGTGACCTGTCTAAAGTCTAATTCACTAATCCCAATCGAAACAACTGAAGCGATATTGATGTGAACGTTATATATAATATAGTTTTACAGTTTAAAATAGTTAAGACAATATGTATTAAAAAAAATAAATTAAATAATATTCACAAAAAATTTTCATATGATAATTCATTCAATATTTTTTTTATTACTTCTATTATATTTAAATCTGGAAAGTTCTGTACTCATATTACGACGACCAAAATTAAAATTCTGCACATTAACGATGATAACAAAATAGCAAGGTATAAACACATTTTACATGACCACTTATGATTTTAAAAAGTGGTGGATTAAAAGTTATAACTTTTTCAGTGCGGTTACTAAACAATAATTGTAAGGTTTATATTATGAGGTCTAATGTTTAAAAGAAAATATAATTTATATATCGTTATTTTATTATATACTCGTATCTTGTATACACAAATTGTTTCTATTTTCAAATCCGTAGATAATTATAATACTTGTAGACTATGGATTTAATTCTATTACAAGTATTTCCAGGAATTATCGGTTCTATCATGTATGGTTGTATAATTATTAGTTACAAATAATACATAAGGCGACGACACGATGTTAATATTACGCTTTACCTAATCAAATCTGTTCTTCATTATATAAATCTTTGTTTAGTAACAAGCAATGCTTATTAGAAAATAACTTTTGAGAGTTCATTTTTTATAGTTTGGTTTGAAATAAACAAATTCAAAGCTGTAGCCTCATGTTATTTTTTTTCTTACTTCAACACGTTTTTTTTTTTTTTTTNTTATAATTTGATAGACATTTAAGATATTATATTATCCATTATTTGTTTGAAATTAATTTTTACTTGATCGAATTGAATATTGTTATATTCGTAGTATTAGAGTTTAGTGTTTTAGAGGATTTTTTTTGATTTTTCATTCTAAATGTTTGACTTTATTAATTATTAAATTTACTAAATTTATTTTAATATAATTTATATATATATATAATTTATAAACATAAAATACTATTATAAAGAGAAACTTTTTCTTTTTTTAACAAAAATATGGTATTGTTGCATATTATATGGACAAAATTAAGTCCAACAGTAGATTTTTACATTGTATATTAGGTAGCAAATAAATTACTCTTTTAAAAAAATTAATAAATAAAAAAATAGTAAGTACTTAAAAACATCTGGAAAATATAATGGTTTTTTATTATTATTCTAAAGATGTTTTTCATTTATTTTTTTATCATAAAACTCATTTTTCATGTTGTACCTATGAAAAGGTTTATAATTATACTATATTTAAAGTATTTCCTCAAACCTATCATGAAATACATTTTTTTTTAAATTTATTTATTTAAAAACAAATACCTCGGCGACTATAGGGCCATTGGCTACAATAAATTACTTAATTTTTACATTAAAAGAGGGTTGTTAATTGTTATATTAAATACAAACTTATAAGTAATAACTAAGGTAATACAAATAATACAATAAATAAATAGGTGCTGTATAAACGTATAAAATTGATTGTAATACATTATAGGTGGGTATATTATTTGGATTTATTTTTATTAGATTTTTGTACGTAGTTCTGTGTCCTCAAGGAATTTTAGAATATAATTCAGTAATGTCTTTAAACTGTTTTCTCATCTGTAAAAAGTATTATCTATATGTATGTGGCGAAGTAGAGTTTTTTTTTAAGTATATTTATTTCTGAATTTATATTTATTTTGTGTGTCCAAGGAGGGACTAAGGGATTTTCTCTAATAATCATTCCAGCAAAGGAAATTTTGTTTTTTTAAGCTTGTCTTTGATGTTTTCCATGATTTTTAGATTGTTCAGGGCTCTTTTGGATGCTATTATCATTACGTTCTATCAAGTTCTGTAGTTTACGAATTTAAAGATATGGTATTCCAGCATTATAGATGCTGTTACATGGGCTTGATTTAAAGGCGCCTGTGGAAATTCTTAGGCCTGCATTGTGAATAGTGTAAGTTAGTTGAAAGATCATAAAATTGTTTGTATTTATATCTAAGTTTAAAAAATCAACACTAAGTTTTCCATAAGTTTTCCATCAAATAGCTATAGAGAAAATTCGAAACGTCATTAAAGGAAAAATGTTATGTGCGTTTGAAATTTAAATGTTTACGAAATCACGTATTGATAACGATTCATCTTCATTATTAAATATGTGTAATTATTAAAAAGTCTAAGTCGTAGATACTTGAACATTTCACCAGTCATTTATTAGATTGGCATTTTCTTCATATAATGTAATTTTCAAAATAAATTTTAATGCTGTTTATATGCATTTGTAATATTTGTTTTTGTTTATTTATTTTTTTTTTATAAATATCGATAACATTTTTTTGGCCTAGTCAAAATACTTGAAATTATAATACTAAGTTCCTCATAGGTTAGGTTCTTATAGTGATTCAAAAATTATAAGAATACATAGGCACAATTTTTTTTATTAGTATTTGAAGTTCAAATATTGACAAAAATTCGTTAGAATCATAAATATTTGAAATTATTTTGTAGGTACCTATAATTCATATTTTTTTTTTTTGTATTAGTAGCTAAGAATTGAAAATTTAATACGAAATTTTTCATAAGTTTTGCTTCCAATTAGTATAAAAGAACTTGATTTATGTGTAAGTATTCAGGCCATAAAACAAAAACCGACTTTTTCACCAACCACTGGAAACTATATCCTATAGGTTGACAAATCACCTCCGTTCAGAGTCGTTTTTCGTACACCTCTCATTGGATTAAAATTTAATACATCAATTATAGTAAGTAGAGGCCTATCATACAGCAAAGCGGTACCCACTTGACCAACTTTTTTAATAGTGAAATAATATCATCTTTTTTTTAAATTCTAACTTAATCCACTGCTACCGCCGTCGTATGATGTTGTTGTCCATACAGCTGTTTGTGTTTACCATCGTTGACCGCGGTGATGAGCTTTCTCCACATCCGTGTTTGCGATGTCCGCTGGACCACCATCATTCGTCGTCATCTTACCGAAAGAAAACTCGAGAACACTAATTTTATGATTTTTTTCTACGGCCATCGGTCGTGAACACCCCGCATCTAAGCGATATAGATCTAAGCAGTCCTTAGGATCGTTTTACTATCAAAAAGTTAACAACAGAAAATTTATTTTAATACAATAAACAAATATAAATTCATGAATATATACAATGATTTAAGATAACATAATACGTTAATTTGTGATGGTAAAATATGTAACAGTATATTTTGACCGGACGGAAACAGATAGGTAATTTGACGAATCGAAAATCGTGAACAAATAGAAAGTTGAATACTTAAAATAATAATATAATATAAATGAAACTCATCAAAGTAATAGGCTTATAATACATTTTGTTTTTGCAAAAAATATTTAACTTCTAAGGTAGGTAACGGGTAAAATATAATTTTAGAGAATGTATTTCGTGTTTTTAATATTATCCAGCGCCACGGTCGTGGCGCGAGCTAAGTAAAAAAAATAAAAGCGGCGGCACGACAGTGTATATTATCTCGAAGCAGGAGTTTCCCATCAAAACCGTGTAAATTTTGGTGTTTTTTGTCAGATGAGATAATTAATTATCTACTGAATCAATTTATACCTAGTAAATTGCATAACATAAGAAAAATCATGCAGATGATCCTTTTGTAAAAATCATAAAAATCGTACAGTTAGAAATTAAGTTATTAAAGGAAACGTGAAACATTTTTAATGAAAAATTATATTGAAATCTGGAATCACGGCGGCCGCTTCTCGCGTTGTCGTGCCAACCGGCCAATATATAATTAATATTAATAAAAATATATAAATATAAATAAATAAATATATTAAATAATATATTAATTTATGTAACTAAAAATGTTATGAAAGATGTTCAACAAAAACAATTCATAAATCAATTACCAAATCAACTTTTACTATTACCTGGTTTTACAAATTATAATGGAGTATCATGTTATGCAAACGCATCACTACAAATGATTTTTAACTGCCATTACATAATAAACCAATTAGTACAAAATAAAGAACATTCTGCTTTGACTAAATTAGCTAAATCATATTTGTCACAAAAGAACCCACTTAACAGTATTCCTTTAAGACGATATTTAGGACAATATTTTAATCATGTTCAGCAACAAGATGCAGCTGAATTTATCAATGCTCTTCTTTGTCCTAGTGATTCACTTAAAAATTGTCTAAAACATGAATTAATATTGATATTTACATGTTTAAATTACTATGATGTTAGAACCAATAAAACGCCCAACTATATATTATTACCTCTAGCAGTTATTGAGAATAAAGTTACATTCAATTCATTATTTAATGAATTTAGCAAAGAAACAATACTTGAAATTAATTGTAGTAATTGTAGGATCACAGGGAACCATTCGAAAGTAATGAACATATCTAGTACAAGACAATATTTGTGTATACAATTACAATTATGGAATGAATTACAAAAAAAAATGCATAATGTATCATTCAAATCTTTGTCAACAACATCTTTAAAAGTTGATGAAAAAACGTATAGAATATGTTC